>VYZU01063638.1:28278-42669 GCA_013401355.1 Ceyx cyanopectus | reverse complement strand
GAAAGGCTGCACATGCGGGGAGGATCGGACAGGACTGGTGACCGCAAAATGACCAAAGAGGCATTGCATTCCATATATATCATATCCAGTAGATAAAGCTCTGGTATCCGCAGAGTGTCACGTCTAGGCCCGGCTAGGCTCTCTGCTCAGGGTGTTGTTCCTTGGTGTTCTTCCTCTCTTGGGGGGTTCTCCCCCTCAGAGCACCGAGGAGGAATCTGTCCATACTGCCTTCAGTCCCAATCGCTTTTTTCCTGAAGCTGGTGCCAATATCCAGCCTCTGAACACAGCTCCCCTGTGCTGCAGGGCCCAGCCTGGGACTCTCCCAGTGCCAACTTTACAGCATTAGTGACGGTGACATAATTAGCATCAGGGGGGTTGGGTTTGGTACTGGTTTATATATACATATTTGTATATATTCCATTATTATTATTTTTGTTTTCATTAAAATTGTTCTAGTTTCCAGCAGATCGAGACAGGCGATTCTGCCCCTCTGCTCTGCAGACCCGAGACTGCACCTGAAGTGCTGCATCCAGCTCTGGAACCCCCAATACAATAAGAATATGGATCTGATGGAGAGGATCCAGAGGAAGGCCACAAAAATAATCATGGGGAAGAAGTGGGAGCCCCATCTCTGGAGACATTCTAGGTCGAGCTTGATGGGGCTCTGAGCAACCTGATCTAGTTGAGGATGTCCCTGCTCACTGCAGGGGCGTTGGACTAGATGACTTTTGGAAGTCCCTTCCAACCCAATCCATTCAATGATTCTGTGATTGTAGAAAAGGAACTGCCATTTTCACTGAAATGTTGCCTAATAGTTCCTATAGAAGCATTTTCTGAGTCATACATACAATCTATTAAAGGAACAAACTTTAAAAATTCAGAGAATCTTGAAGCTGATTATTGTGTTATACCCAAGAATATGTCAAGGATATACTGCAAAGTCAGCTTTTTTTCACAATGCTGATTTTCATTAATATGTATCATTTGTCACTGAAAGAAAACCTGTTTTCTGATACTGCAAAGAAAATTGATCTTCACAGACTGTCATGAGCAAACGACTTCTGGTTTTTAGTTACCTTCAGTCTTCCTACTCTGAACTGCAGCCACACAACACACAAAGTAATAAATCACAAGATGCATTCAGGTTATTTAGACACACAGGGTAGGTCGTTAACTCCTGGGAACAGGTTGCCCAGGGAGGTAGCTGAGACCCCATCCCTGGAGACATTCCAGGTGGGGCTTGACAAGGCTCTGAGCAACCTGCTCTAGTTGAAGATGTCTTTGCTCTCAGCAGGGGGGTTGGACTAGATGACCTCTAGACCTTTCAACCCAGACATTTCTATGATTCTATGACTTCATATATAGTACATCTGCTGGAAACTGCAGACTTTGGTATTTACTTCATACTCTAATGTAGGAAATTAAATTAAATTGGTAGCAATTTAAACTGAAATTATTTCATGGATTATCCAAGGGCTAAATTATAGCATCAGGCATATTTCAAGCAAATTCTTTCACTGGTAAACACTGAAGTGTTTCAGTTACATTTCTTTCTTGTATCAAAAAAAAAAAATTATTACTGTTTGTATTCAAGGATAGTCATCCTTCTCCTTGGCATCTATAATAGATATACTGTATAATAGATACTCTGAGACAGAAAAAATAAATCCCCAGCCTGAGCCTGTCCATTGACGTTCTACAGTTCCTTAGAGAAATCAGTTCGTTCAGATTGCAGTAGATCCTCCTACATACCTTAAGGATCTCTAACTAGTATTGTGTATGGGAACAGTGAAAGAACACCCAGTCTGGACAAAAAACTACACCTCAGCAATGTCCTTCAACTTCCCCAAGGCTTTGATAAAGCTCTGTACTGGAAGAAACTGCAGAGTGCCCATTATATCTGGATTTAAAAAGACTGAACACTCCAACATCAAGGGGACTTGCCAAGTTGATCTCCATGAGCTATAAAGTCCACGTTGACAGTTGTAATTCAAGATTAAAGAATCAACTAGTCAGGAAAAAAAAAATATAGAGAAAGAGCATCAAGCCTCAATGATAGATTCCCCAAAAATCAAAGAAACAAGCTGGTACACAGTTGTGAGAAACACGTAGTGAGACATCAATTGTAAAGGTGACATAACTTCTAATTTAAAAAATCCTTCCTTAATTTCTTCTCTTTATTCAAAGAGTGCAAGGCATCTTTTTTTTAACTGAATGACTGTGCCAAGAGTGATGAAATGATAACAGAGGAGAAAAGCAGCTTTTATATAAAGTAAGACTATTCTAATAGAGTCGTAATAGTCAAGTACTCAGATTCAGCTATGGTCACTCCTAGGAAAAAAAAAAAGCAGAATTCTATTCTGCACCCCATTAAAAGAAAACAAGGGCACTTGACTTTGAGGCACAGAGTTGGTTTGGTCTTCTAAGAGAGGACCCCACAAGAAAGCTTGCAGCTCTTGATGCATAGGCAGCACTGAGAAGTCATTTAAGTGTAGAGCTTTATATGCTTTTTCCTTTCCTTCCAGAAATCCTCTTGAAACACAGAAGTTTATCAGACACAGTTTGAAGCTTTGAGACAGGAATTTAACACCTGGAAATTTTTTTTAATTAGTATTTACTTTACACTATCACCTTTATATTCTAAGCCCTTATTTTACATCAGCTTAAGTCTAAGCATGATTCAGACAGAGGAGAATGAAACTTCCCTTGTGCTACCTCCTTAAAACCCACACTCCTGCTGAACTGCAAAGTACTTACAGTTCTTGAACAGTTAATGTGCAAAAGTAAGCATGCTAAACAACAGCTACAAACTCCTATTTTCATCTTTTTTCCTCATTTACATCTGATGTATTTCTCTGGAGCAGATGGGAAATTCGGACTAATCTCACTTTCACAGGATGACTGGAAAGTTGAAGTAGGTGGAGCAAAATTATCCAGGACAATTTTGCATTTCCTGTTGACAAAGATACTTAAAAAACACTGTGTTCAACATGAAAGGTTCTGCTCTTGATTTGGAAAAAAAAAAAAAAGAAAATAGCCAATGGCAGATTGGGTTTCTTTTTATTGTTAAAAGATTAAAGCATAACATTTCACCAAGTACAAGAAATTTAGGGGGTTTCTGACATTACAAACATCTGGATCATCAAGAGAAAGTATTGAGCTATACATAGTCTGACATTAATCCACCAATGTAAGGTATATTAGTACATGCTTAAAACATGGCCAAAAGACAGAGTCACAGAATAAGTACCTTGATGCTTCTAAATCTGAGACAAGTCAGAGAATTGAGTGCAATGCATTTCCAACAACTCAATGTACACTCAATGACAACCTCAGGGTAGAATTATTCCAGAGGGAGTGGTAGCTTTTCATGCCTGGCTCATTCACATTTGTTTTGGTGCTATTTTTTGAGAATTTTATAAAAAACATTTTTAAAAATACAACATTTAACAAATGTGAAAAAACAAGTTCAGTCTTCACGGGAATACATGGATTGCTTGTCACTCCAGTCCTTAATTGCCTGGATGTTTTACGAATCTTTAAAAAACTAATTTGTATCCATTTTGGTTTCAAAAACATAGTACATCTGAAAAATAAAATCTGACTCTACTGATGGGTAATACAAAGACATGAACATGTATTTAAAATGACTTTTGAAAGCAAAACATTTCTGTAATACAGCTATAAGACAAGTTAAACATAGTACAAGAAACCATGCATCTTCTGACTTGTCAGATCATCTAAACTACTTGGTTAACATACAGCAACACTTTTGAACACTTCTGTAAATTTAGCTTTCCTAGCACAAGGAAAAACCCAGGTTAAATTTGTTCTTCAAGTGGTTCAAGGCTGTCCAAGTGTTTTTTAGGTGTATCATCACTGTGACGGCTTTGGCAATGGGTCAAATGTTTCTTAAAGCCTCGGGGAAAATTTGATTCAAAATTACAACGTGGACACTTCAACAAACTTTGACCATGAGCAGCAACATGGTTTTTAAGAAGAGACTCCAAGAGAAAAGCTTTGCCGCATATTTTACACTTGTAGGGGCTTTGAACATTATGCTTGTTAACTAAATGGTGCAAAACGGCCCCTTTTTTCATTGCACGACAGCAACAGATTTTGCAATAATACTTTCCCTTGCCACGCTTCATGTATTTTGCTATTTCTTCCTCAGAGATGAAAGCCTCTTTCTCTTCAGTGAACTGCAGCACACACTGTGGCTGCAGGGGAGTGGCTGCATCTAGTTTGCTCTCTTTGACGTAATCAGATGACTCCATATCGTACTGCTCTTGGTCACTGTTGGATTCTTGCTCCTTTATCTCCATCGAGTCCACGTCTGTTTTTCCACACTCACTGCTATTTAGTTCAGAATCTGAGTTTTCCTGGGTTTCCTTCTTGGGTTTCTTTTTTGGGCATGAATATAGCATGTCTTCTGGTGATTCTTTGGCTAATAGTGATTGTTCATCCTGGGAGAATAAATCATCCAGTGGTTTCTGATCATCTAAACTCTGAGAAAGAAAGTCACTCTCACCAGACTCACTAGGTGTTTGAGGCTCAGAGGAGAAACCTGGAGCAGACTTGTGAGGCTCGGAAAAGAGGATGTTCTTCTGGATTTCAGAAGGTACAGTAGTTTCACCATGTCTCTGGACATCAGATGATAAAGCAGCAGCAGGCTTCTGAACATCAGGGGAAACAGCAGATTTCTGGGAATCGGTAAAAACAGCTTGTTTGGGGATCTCAGGAGAAACAGAAGGAGAAAGTTTCTGGGCCTCAGTGAAGAGACCATGTTTCTGAATTTCAGGAGAAGAAGATTTCTGAGACTCTGGAAACAAAGTATGCTCCTGAGCTTCGGGGGAAATGGGAATAAGTTTCTGGGCTTCAGAAAGCAGGGCGTGCTTCTGGACTTCAGAAGAAAGAACAGCTGGTTTCTGGGCTTCAGAACATAAGGCATGTTTCTGGCCTTCACTAGAAACAGCAGAAGCAGACACCTGATTCTGGGGCTCAGAAAAGACAGCACGTTTCTGGACATCAGTAGGAACAGTAGGATTAGATTTACGAGGCTCTGGGAACAGAGCTCTTTTCCGAGGCTCAGGGAAATGAGTCCGCTTCTGAACCTCAGAGGAAGCAGCAGAGGTGGATTTCTGAGTTTCTGAAAAATACAACGATTTTCGGGACTCAGAGAGTTTCCAAGATTCAGGAGATACCGAGGCACCAGGCTTACGGACCTCAGGAAAGAAAGAAGGCTTCCAAGAGTCAGAGGAAACAGTGTGACTAGACTTTCGAAGCTCAGGAGAAACAGGAGCAGAATGCTTCCACGTGTCAGGGGACAGAACAGGTTTCCAGCCTTCAGGGTAAACAGACGAGATGGGTTTCCATGGCTCAGAAGAAACAAGAGTAGACTTCTGGGATTCAGAAAATGACGTCGATTTCCATGAGTCAGAAACAAACCTCCTAGGCTCTGGAGACACAACAGGGCCAGGTCTTCGGGACTCGGGAGCAGACCTCCGGGACTCTATGGACACCGACATGGCAGGCTTCGGAGCCCAAGAAGAAACTGTGGAAGACTTCTGCACCTCATGAGCTGCAGATCTCCAGGGCTCAGGGGAAACAGTTGGACCAGGTCGCCACGACTCTGGGGAAACTGCAGGAGCAGGCCTCCGGGCTTCTGGAGAAGAAGCGGAAGCAGGCCTGCGCATCTGAGAAGGGTGTCTCCGGGGCTCAGGAGACCCAGCTGGGGCATACCTTCGTGGTTCAGGGGACACTGCTGGAGTAGGTTTCTTTGGCTCTGGTGACAAGGCTGGGGAGTATCTGCGGGGCTCCGGAGACACAGCAGGGGAATGGCGACGGGGCTCTGGGGATACAGCAGGGGAATGCCGGCGGGGCTCTGGAGACAGCGCCGGGGAATGCCGGCGGGGCTCTGGGGACACGTCCGGGGCTGGCTTCTGCAGGTCGGGGGATACCGCAGGAGATGGCTTCTGCGGGTCAGGGGACACAGCAGGAGATGGCTTCTGCGGGTCAGGGGACACAGCAGGAGATGGCTTCTCTGATTCTAGGGATACAGCTAAGGCTAACTTCTCTGGATCTGGAGACATGGCCTGGGCTGACTTTTCTGAATCTGGGGACGCGGCCTGGGCTGACTTCTCTGGGTCACAGGAAGCTGCCTGAGCTGACTTCTGGGGCTCTGGAGACACTGAAGACTTCTGAAGCTTGGGGGAAACGACAGGTTCAGATTTGGGAAGCTCAGGAGAAAGGGCAGGTTTGCGTGACTCGGGGGAAAGGGCAGGTTTCTGTGGCTCCAATGTGATACTTTTTTTGGAGGAATCTGAATCCCCTTCTACCTGTCCTTTCTGCTCCTCGTTCCACTTCTCAGGTGCTGCATGCTGTGCTGTGATGTGATAATATACGTTGCAATACATCTTGCTGGTAAAGAAACATTTGTGGCAGTGAAACAGTTTTGCACTTTTTTGATAAAATATAAGTTTACCCAAACCAGCAGCATCCATTTCATCACAATACTCTGGGTGTATGGTACCCATATGAATTTGTATGTTTTCATAGTCCGTTCCTCTGAAGCTGCAGTGGTCACACTCTAAGCGTTCTGTGGTTTTACGAAGTATCTGCAACATGTCCATCTTTCCAGGGTCAGCAGTTTTCACAACACTGCACTTTTTGAAGGGGAAGCTTCAATTCCTGCAATAAAGGAAAGAAAAACCCAACCTGTATAGTTACATCAACATTAAATTCAACTGTTATTCCTGAACAACCACATATGTTTTTTCCCCTCTCCATTTCAGGAAGCACAACTTTTGGACAGGTACTACGTACTTCATAAACAAGCCCAAATACAGGTGTCTCCAACTTCTGCAAGTCATTTTACACCAGTAGAGCTTGAAAAACAAAGCTAATATTTAACAACAGGCCTTCCTGTCGATGTGAAACTATCTGCAATAAAACAATTTTTAAAAAAAAAGAACCCAAGTGATGAAGAACTAAGTTTATGTTTCACTTGATAAATGTGACCTGCTTTCTCAGTTGTCTTTTCTTCCCAGATTTGAAGTGGTTTTAGATATGCAAACTGAAAACAAAAGTACTCTGAAACAGTGCTACTGAGATATTTTCAGAACCACATATTCATCATAAAATTTCAAAACAAATTATCTCATTTTGACAAAATTTAAAAAAAAGTCAAAATTAGACTAGCAGCCTCAAGCCTACACACTGTTTTTGTCCAGTAGACACTATTTTCCTTTCACTAAATATATTAAAACAAAAGTTTATTTTTTTAATTTTAATAAAGACTTTATCCATTATGAAAAAATGTCCACTCCATTATTTAATCTGCTGCTCCATTAACATAAAAAATGCTATTAAAAAAATGTACAGCAGTGACTTTTTTTTCCCAGTTGGTAGAGCTGACAGCCCTCTGCATTCTAAACACTGTTTGCCTCACCCAAAGAAAGAAATTTCTCAAAATTACTGTTTTTGCAAGACCTTAAAAAACAGAGCTAACAAAACCCCAAAGAAATGCAGCATCTGAAATGAAAATAATTTTTTAATCATTTGGCTGGATTCCACTATATCCAACAGAATATACCCAGATCAGCTACTACAATAAGCAGAAAACTAAGTTTAACCACATTCTGCAAGTCATTTTCACATACATGTGGGAGGTATCTCTATGGTGAAAAGGAATATTTGGACATTTCAGTGAAATGCACAGGTTTTTTCTCTTGTAGGCTCAAATTAAACATGTTACCTGATTATTATGCTCAGTTATCAACCTAATTTCAGGGGTCTTGTAATAAACACTGTTTCAAAACATGCAAAGTTTCGTGTCATTTTAATATTAATTTTCTTGTCTAAATATATACTAGACTACCAACTAATCTAAAAATATGCATCCAAACCAAGTTTTCTTAATTTATTCCTAAGGTATTTTACCCTGGTTTCTTATGGAAATTAGACTTACACACTGCCCTACAGTCAACGCCAAACAAACTGGACAAAGTAATCTGGTCTCATTTTCAATTTCTACAAGTTTCATGAAAGTAGGAAGCTGAGTAGTGAATAAAAGAAATGCCTCCACTGAGGCTACAGATGAATATTTCACTTAGCAGTCAGGGGCTCTGTTTAGCCTGTCATCAGTACAGGAATGGTCAGCATGCACGTAGTCTCAAAACCTTCAAAACAAGCAACGTCTGATTCAGCCTGTAATTAGGGAAAGGGAATTAGAAATACTACAGCAGTGAGCTGCTTTGGGTTTGAGGCAGGGACAGAATGAAAGTAAACTAACAATGCTACTAAAGGATGACATGGATAAAGCAGGGGGACAGGGAACCAAGCAGGAAGAGGGACTGGCTGAAGAGCAGAAGGCACAAATTCCTAAGGAATAAAGGTTCAGTAGCTCAGCTGCTCGTGGTCTGCACACACTGCTCATATGTGCTTCACATAAGTCACAATAATGGGTAGATGTCCAATCAGAAAGCATGGCAGAATTACAGAGCTTTAAGAGGGATCCTGCTTTCTATCTATGAGACAAATGAACAGCATCTGACTGCAGCCTAGCTGCACGTGAGAAGGAACTGCCCTGCTCTACAAATACTGCAGTGGAAGGACCTTTGGGGTATAAGCTGTAGGTTCCCAATGCTATTAGCAGCCATAAAAACAGAAGCCCCAAAATTTATTCAACATTCAGCATTGACCACAAAACACTTTCCAGTACCTTGTAACAAAATGTGTATTCCTGTAAAAGATCAAAACAAACCAGAAAGATAACAGTAGTGATAATAGTCCGTATTCTGCAATGTCAAAGAAACTGTCAAATGAAAAAAAACAAAGCAATCGATGTCATAACACTCCAAAAGGCTTCAAAAGTCTTTAAGAATTAGAGTTTATTTTTTGCTTGAGATCTGGGGAGATGGGAAGAAAGGAAGATTTCAGTTTGAAAGCCAAAAAATTCTTAATTTATCATTTAAGCTAAAAAAAGACATTTTTTAAAACCAAATCACAGCAGGACACAATTAGAACAGTAAGGACACACTGCACCAATCATATTGGCAGAATTGGAGGGGAAACTGTCACTTCCAAAATCAGTAGCAATCCTGAGTTGTCCATTTTCTTTCTCTAGAAAACAAACAAAAAAAAAACCAAGAAAGGCTTTTCCTAAATTAATCATAGCTTATAACAAAGTTTACCAATCACTTCTACCCTCTTCGCAATTTCTCTCTTCTCTATATGTCACTTAACTGTTGTTCTTTCCAGTTTTCTGTTACTCCTCTCAACTACACTTCACCCTACCTCCCATTCTCCCCTTTTCTTCAGTCCTATCTTACTTTACAATGGAAATTTTAATTTTCATTCCAAATGCTCCCTGTCTCCCTTCCACAAATTGTCCGAGTTGCTGCTATGCTTTTTTGACCAGCAGATCATTCTGGGACTAGAGAAGTTACAGGCGTTTCCTTATTTTCATCTCCAGACATTTAAAGTTTGACACTGGAGCCTTTGGCATAAGAAATAACATCACAGCATTGGTGGTACTTTCTCTCACACTGCCATCACTCACCATTTTTAGTTTTCTAACTCCATACACTGTAGCCATGAATTGAGGCATACTACTGAGCAAGACAACACTCTTTGGTGTTGCAGCACCTTGAGCCATGATTCCATGGAACCCTAATTCTCGGTTTGTAACAGTTACTATGAGACCAGTAACAACTGGTTGTTGCCACCAATAACTCATGCAGTCAATTTAAATTTGTTGAAACTCCTCTAAAGGAGTAAATGCTAAAATGTTGCTGGTTCACTCAGAACATACCTGAATCACTTGTCTGTGAAGATTTTCCTGTCAGTCCGTCATGACTCCCTCTCACTCTCAGCTCAAAGTAGCTGTGATTACTGCCCTGCTCCTCTATACACAGCTTTGTCACTGTGCCTACTTCACAGTTCTCTTTGCCATCAGCTCCTGCATCAGAACTTGCTGTGCACTGGATCCTGCTTTGCTTAGGTGGGCAAAGTTTGAGGAACAGCATGCCACTGTTTTCTAACAATCCCTAGCCAACAGAGCCAGATATATAATCAGGTCTCTATGGATTTGGACCTGCATGCACTGTGAACAGTTGTTCCTGCAGTTCTGGCCTTAATAATAGTAAGAACAGTAAATCATACAATGGTTTGGGTTGGAAGAGACCTTAAAGATCATCTAGTTACAGCCCCTCTGCCGTGGGCAGAGACAGCTTCCACTAGAACAAGTTGCTCAATTCCCCATCCAACCTGGATTTGAATACACCAAGTGAAGGACAGAGAGCTACTGGAGAGAGTCCAGCACAGGGCCACCAAGATGCTGAAGGGAGTGAAGCATCTCCCTTATGAAGAGAGGCTGAGAGAGCTGGGGCTGGAATTGACCTCATCAATGTCTATAAATATGCTAAGGGTGAGTGTAGGGAGGATGGAGCCAGACTCTTCTCAATGTCATCCAATGACAGGACGAGAGGCAATGGGTGCAAGTTGGAGCACAAGAGGTTTAGGGTCAACACAAGACAGAACTTTTTCTCAGTGAGGGTGACAAGAGCTCTGGAACAGGCTGCCCAGGGGGGTTGTGGAGTCTCCTTCTCTGGAGACACTCAAGACCCGCCTGGATCTGTTCCTGGGTGACTTGGTCTAGGTGATGCTGCTCTGGCTGGGGGGTTGGACTAGGTGATCTTTTGAGGTCACTTCCAACCCCTAACATTTTATGATTCTATGAAGCATCCACAACTTCCCATGGCAACCTGTTCCAGTGTCTCAACACCCTAAGAGTGGAAAATTTCCTTCTTCCAATCTAAATCTACCCTTTTCCAGTTTCAAAACATTACCCCTTGTCCTGTCACTACAGGCCTTTGAAAAAAATCCCTCCCCAGCTTTCTTGTAGGCCCCCTTCAGATACCAAAAGGCTGCAATAAGGTCTCCCTGAAGCCTTCTCTTCTCCAGGCTGAACAATCCCAACTCTTTCTTTCAGCCTGTCCTCATAGGAGAGGTGCTCCAGCCCTCTGATCACCTTTGTGGCCTCCTCTGGACTTACTCTAACAGATCCATGTCCTTATTGAGATGGGGGTTCCAGAGCCAGATGCAGTACACCAGGTGGCATAAAAAACAAACAAAAAAACCAAAACCAAAACAAAAAAAAACAACCTAAACAAAACAGTGGAAGAAAGCAGTTGGTAATGAGGACCTAGATCTATCTGAGAAAAGAACAGCAATCTTTACTTCTATTGCTTGTTTCTCAGAATCTGAAAGGCCAAAGGAATGATTTCACATAAAGAAAAAGTACTCAAAAAATCAGAGGCAATGAGATAACTGCAAATTCTGAAGTTGGCTACGTGTACCACAGGTCAACCACAGAGTTCAGTCAAACAGCATCAGCAATCTCTGTTGAGCTCATGTCAGAATGAGCAATAGCAGTGGCCTAAGCTAAGGCAAAGAGCAGACAGACCTCTTGGTATCTTCCCAGCCAGCATACACAGCCACTTCAGCACCAGTTCCTGACTTCAGCATCCCATCATCCATGAGGATCCCAATAAAGATTAAGCCATAATTCCTACAAGCTCTCAAAAACATCTCAGTGGTAGAAATGTGCATATGAAAGCATCCACCCAGGGGATGGCATAACACTGATTCTGGCAGCTAATGAGATGTCTCCACTTCTCAACTCCATTCCAATTTCATAGATACACATTACTAATAATTTTGGGTTATTTTTAATAAATATATTCTACACCCAGCGTTGAAACATTTAATATATCTTTGAATATTTAATATACCACTGCATTCTTCTGCTACAGAGGATAAGCTGTGACTGTCATGAGGTAGCACCAAAGGGAAGAAGAAGGAGCTCAAAGCTAAAGATCTAGACTGCCCACGAACACAGAAAATTACAGGTTGCTTTAATGCCATGTAGAATTTCAGCACATAGCAACAAGTAGTCTGTCTTATCAGTCTTCAAAATCAGACTGTCTTGGTTCTCATTGGCAGTAGGGTATCTCTTTTCCTCTTGAATCAAGAACCTAGCCTGCTGAGACAAGCATATCATGCAATACACATCAGCAATGCCTGCACAGCTGGGAAAGCCCTCAAGAAGAAAGCCATCTGCTTTCTGTGACTGCCTACAACCACACTGCATTCCTCACATGCAGTCACTGCACAGGAAGGATAAATGTTCACTCTTGTCAACCTTAAAAGTTTCCTGGGGGCAAACTGTTCAGCCACATAGCCTCTATCAGCGAGGAGGGCTGCTGGTGAAGTTTGTTCCCAGCTCCAGAAAGCTGGATACAGCAGCATCACTGCCTGTACCAGCAGAAGCTGATCCAGACTATTGCTGTGTTTAAGCAAAAGGAAAAATGCCACGTTCTTGCAGTGCCAAAAAGTAAATGGCAGCCTGGTGGCAACATGATGCTTCTTTCGAAACTACATCCCTGTGTTGTGACTGACAGGACACAGAAGTTTAGCTCCCAGAGAAAGCTGCAGACAAACATCCCCACAGTGCAGCACACCAGGCACTTCACAGCCCAAAAGCAGGTAAGGGGGTCATGCCCATGGCACTAGGACAGGCAGTGCTGTGCTCCTGCTAATCCTGCAGTGCACACAAGAATCTGACCACATCCTCACAGCCCAGCTCCCAGCCCAAGTTCCATCAGCAATGATCGCTGAACCATGTCTTTAAAATTCTACACCTAAAAGTCATCAACACTCTGACCTGACCAGTCCCTGAAGTGGTGAAGCAGACTGTGAGACCATGATCCAGGCAGAAAAATGGCTGTGTTATGTGGCCCCATGTTTCCAGGCAAGGTTCAAGTCAGAGGAGAGCTGAAAAGTCTCAACACTTGATTGATATGCAGACGACAAGAAACACAAAGGGGACAAAACTGCTGCTATTTTACCAGATTTGCACCATTGCTAAGAAAGACAAGTCTACACAGCAACATTAGCTCTTAGTATTAGCTCTAACAGTCTGGACTGCAGAGTACTGTCAATGTACCTGTGACAGAGGCAGGGCAGGAGAAACTAATTCCATGTACTTCTAACTGGGCTTTCCAGCTCCAAGTTCCTAACAGTGCACAGCTAGCTTCCAGAAATGGACCCAGAAACCTTATTTCTGCAGTGCTGAATCTGAGCTAATCAAAAGTGCCACTGGACCAACACAACCTGGTCAGGAACTGTGAATTAACATTGTGAATCTTGGTGACAAGTCTATGACTTCCATTTACATTACCTTGAAAGGAAATGAAGGTCAAGAGGACATTATGGAATAGCAAAATGAAATCTTAAGTCTCTATATTCCTCACTTGGAAACAACTTAGTAGAAGCCAAGCTTCTAATTACCCCTCTTCTAACAGTGCTAAACTGTTATACTGCTATCAACTACTGTGGCACCTCCCTGAACAGCCAAGCATCAAATCCTCCCAAGACCTACACCAGCTACTACAGGTCTCTGCTGCCTCTAGGCTCCAGAAAGTGAGGGTGGTTCACAGAAAGCAGCCTCCTTCAAGTCCCTAAGTCAGCTGTAAATTGTCACTGATAGTAGCCTCCATCCATGCATCCACCCATCCATCCCTCCCAGTGTAAGGACACAACCCAGGAACGCGCCTTCAGTTTGCATCGGCTTCGCTGATCTCACGGGCGACGCAGCCCCTCTCACAGGTATTTCTGTCACGAGTGCAGAGGGCGGTCCCGCTAGGGACCCGTCCCGTGCAAAACTCGCTTTCCCGAGGCGTCTCACTGCCTTTCGCTACAAGGAGAACCAGAACTCGGCGCTCCACCTGCTCCTCGCTCTGCCGGCCATTGCTTTTAACTTTCTTTCGGGGAGGGGCTGCCAGACCCACCCCCGCCAGACCCCCCGGGGCCGCTCCCCCCGGAGCACGAGGCCGCGCCGCCCGCCCATTCATTCCCATTCCCACCCTGCCGGGCGGTCTCCGCCGCTGCCTCCCTTCTCCCCCCCCCGCGCCTCCCTCCCGGTGCCGCCGCGCCGCCACTTACACCCCGCCGGTTTTGTTCCCCGGGGCCGGTACCCGCCGCCGCCAGTCTGCGCCACCCCCCTCCCACCCCCCTCCCGCCGACGGCCACTCGCTCCGCCGGCGCGATGCCGCGGCGGGGGCTGGACGAGGGGAAGGCCCAGGCCCAGTGCCCAGGGGGAGGGAAGCGGGCCGGGACCCATCCGCCCGCCCGCTCCGTGCGTGCGTCGGCGGCGAGAGCGGGGGTGAGAAGGCTCCCCCCGCCCGCACTCACCCTTGAGGCGGCGGCGGCGGGGCGCCGGGCCGGAGGGAGGGGCTGGGAGCTCCCCCGCCAACGGCGGTGACGGCGGCAAGGCCGGGCCGGCAGCGCTCCGGGCTCGGGCCGCGGAGAAGGAGGAGTGGGGGGGGG
>VYZU01063638.1:0-28240 GCA_013401355.1 Ceyx cyanopectus | reverse complement strand
TTGAACAAGAGCTCTTCAGGTGCCCCAACCGGAAGCGCCGTCGCTGGGCGCAGCCCCGCCCCGCCCAGCCCCCCGTTGCCGGTGGCGGGAGACGGGGGGGAGCCGGTCGAGAGGGCAGCGCGGGGCCTGATCACGTGCCGATGCTGTGCGGGGCGGGGGGCGCGCGGCGCCCGTTCGCTCAATAACCCAACCCCCGCCAGTGCTTCACGCGGCGCCGCCCTCGCCCGGCCAGCAGGGGCCGCTGCCGCACCGGCGGGCCTCGCACCGGCCTCGCCAATCGGTTCGTGCTGCCGGGGGCGCCGCCCCGCGCCGCGGCCGCAGGAGGAGGAGGATGGGCCGCGGCAGGAGCTGCGGCGCGGTCCGGCCCGGCGCCGGTCTCTAGCTCCCGTGGATTCACCTGTGCCGCGGCTCTGCTGCTGCTCGGGCGCTTCGTGCTGCGCCGCACCGTTAGGTTCCGCGGCGCTGAGTACGGCGGAGACGTGGTGGTCCTCCGCCGCCACAGCCTCCGCAGAAAGACGCGAGCGATGCCGGGGCGCAGGCCCGGCCGTTCTCGGGGACAGGGAGGACGCCGTAATGCAACTCCGAGAGCACCACAATCCCGCATCCCGCCTCCGGGCCTTTTGGGCGAGCCCCAGTCAGGCGCGGCGGTGCGGTGGCCGCTGCCCGGCGGAGAGGAGGAGGCGTTGGAGTCGGGGGCACGGGGGGGCTGGGTACGGGCGGCGGAGCCGTCGCGGTTGCTTCGCCGCGAGAGTGAGCCTGGCGAACGTGCTTCCGCCCGGCGAGAGGGTCTCTGAGCGGCGAAGTCGCCCTGAGCACCCCACACCGAAGCCACTGACCGTGGGCTGGGGAGCAGTCCCGGGGAGCCGACGGCCGTGTGCCAGCCGTGTGCTGAGGCAGAGCACACCGTACGCGCTTGCTCCACGTGTAACCCGCAGCCGTTTGCCTGACCGGCATCCCGAGGTGGTGAAACACTGGCGCAGATTGCCCGGAAGAGTTGGTAGAAACCCATCTCCGGAAACCTTCGAGGGCAGGTTGAACGGGGTTCTGAGCAACCTGATGTAGTTGCAGATGCTCCTGCAGGGGGATTGGACTAGATGACCTTTAAAGGTCCCTCCCAACCCAAACTATTCTATTGAGGTTCAGCTGTAGCTGAAGATGCCTTACCTGGGTGCTTACATGTTACATTTTGTCTTCTATGGAGAAAAGGACGTTAAGGAACAACCTCATTGTTCTCTGCAGGCAGGAGCCTGAGAAGGGGAGGGGGAGAGAGGGGTGCTGAGCTGGGATCCAGTGCCAGGAAGCATGGGAATAGCTCAAAGATGCACCAGGGGAAGTTCAGACTGAACAGTAGGAAGCATTTCTTCACTGAGAGGGGGTCAAACACTGGAACACTTCCTAGGGAAGAGGTTGATACCCCAAGCCTGTTGGTGTTTCAGGGGCGTTTGGACAGTGCCCTTAGTAACATACTGTAACTTCTGGTCAGCCCTGAAGTGCTCAGGCAGTTGGACTAAGGGCTGCTGTAGGTCCCTTCCAGCTGAAATAGTTTTATTCTTACTACCTTCTCCTTTCCCTTATTTTAAATGAAAAGAAGCAGTGAAGTGTGTTTAAAAAATCGAATGTGAAGTTGTCAGCATCGTCTTTTGGAGTCAAATAAGCTTCTCTTTAAAACTTGCAACAGGCACAAATGCGTTTAGTTTTTTGTTTTTATGGGATGTTTACATTCCACATCAGTTTTCTATGACACAGTAAGTGCGTGACAGATTGCAGCCCAACTCCAGTTTGACAGGTGGGGTGATTTCCATATTGCTAAACTTCAGTAACCTCACGACTCAATAAGAAACGGGGCAACAAAAATTCAGTGAACTTATCAAGGTGGTGAAGATTTTTATGAGATGTAGAGCATTATACTTTAAAAGCAAGGAAACAGATGGCGCCAGCGTCATCTGCGGTGGAACCAGACACAATTCCCACTCCGCAGGGATGCTGTATCTGCTTTCGCCGGGGCTGAATTTGCACAACAAAGTTACTATTGTGGCAATAAAGCTCTCACGCCACGCTGAGCTCGCACAAAGCCGGGCTGTGAGCCTGCATTTATCTGCCGTGCTCCGAAGGAGCGCAGAAGCATGAGCGAGCAGGAGCAGGTGACAGCTCCCGGGGGGAGCGGGCTCAGGCCCCTGCCCGCATCCCTGTGCGGCAGAGATCGGGGCAGGGCCTCGGGAACGTGTGCTGCTCCTCGGGCCATCGCGGTTTGCAGCGTTCCCGTGAGCTGAGCCCTCCCTTCCAGCGGGCAGTGCCCCCCCGAGCCCCAGCCAGGTGAGGGGTGCAGACGCTACAGACGCGGCTGCACAAACCCGACGCCTGCTCCGGCAGGCACCTGTCGTCCTGCTGCCACTGCCCCGGGTGGCCAGCAGCGCAGAGGGGAACAGCTCAGAAGCGGTGTTTTCTCTGCTGGAAGGAGGCATTTCTCGTCTCTGGAGGTCACACTTAAGCAGAAAGCCTGCAGGCAGCACCCTGGTGCTCCCGGTGGTCCTTTGCTGCTCCCATCTCTCCTGAGCTTGCTGTGGCAGGTGTTGCACAGCTACAGAAATACTCCGATTCTGCTGGTGGTGGCCAGTATCTTCTGGCCAGACCTCAGATGTAGGAGGAATAGATGCCAGTACCTGCTGAATAGGAGAGGTTATCCTGAGTTCCTTGAGTGGCACAGCCGACCTGTCAGGCAAGTGGGGGTTCCTGGGGATGAGCCTGGGATGCAGCTGTGGTGCAGACTCCAACTAGCACACTCTCCACACCCGAATGTCCTGAATATTCCTTCCACGTGGATACAGAACTCAAAGGGCAGGATTTCTGCCTCCTGTGCAGGAGGCAGCACTCATAAGAAATCAGAAGTGATTAGGCCACAGGAATCCCCACCGGTGAGAGTGGCAGTATGACCTGATGGACAGGGTTGTTTGAGAGTTTTTACCAAGTTGAGGTGTGATGTCCACTTTCTGGTAACTAAAAGATGGAAAATAAGCCTCAAATGGAAATAAAAATACTGCTAATTAATTAACTACTACTGCTAGTTAATTACCTATGATGTTATCAAGAGGTACTTCATAACCTAGGCAATCAGGTGAAGGTGGGGGTGTAGTCTCAAAGCCACTATTGGCCAAAAGATACCAAGCTCCAGTTTGTCAGTATGTGTAAAACCACTCACTGCTTCTCCAGGTGCTGCAGCTCCCTCTCACAACTGAGATCCCTTCTCCAACCCCCCCCCCCGGGTATCCAAATGAGAGGGAAACACTTTTGAGCAGACCCTCATATAGTAAAGGTCTCAGCTCTGCCCAGCTCTACTGCAAGAGAGTCTTCCTGGCAAGACTCCTTCTCCTTGGACCAAGCCAAGGCTCCTTCACCGAGAGGAAAACCTGCCCTGTGCCAATCCCACCTTGGCAGGACACCAGGGCAAACTCCTCTGCAGATATGATAGACTTGGCAAACAAGCTAAACTTCAGATGGAGTAAACCCCAAGGGGGTCTCTTTACAGCAGTTTTACTTAAGTTTGGAAGTAGTTTTAGTTGGCATCTCAGTAGCTTGATATTAAAGTACTTCTAAAGTTGTGTTGTTACTTAATTCTGAAGAATACAAAGTAGCACAGCATCTTGGTTTCTCTAGAGTAACAAATTGCAGAAGATCATGTCACAAAACCATGGTCAAAATCTTTTTGCATTTATTTTATTTAATGCTTAATATCTGGGAAAATACAATGAATATTTTTTCAGTCTAGAACAATTAGATGTTATGCTTAATAATAAAATGTTCAAAGAGGATGTAAAAATAAATTAATATCTTACTATTTAAGTTCAATGACAAAGCAGGTCTCAGTTTCAACCGACTGAGAAATTTTCAGCCATGAAATATAAATGAACATGTTCTGCCCTTCTGTAAACAGCAGCTATCACTGAAACCCATGGAAGATATATACACACAAACATGTATTTATGTGCCTGCAGCAAAGGGCAGAATTTGGCCTAGGTCTTACAAAATGTTAGTTTACAGTTGACATTCATGTGTGTTTATTTTTTTAATGACTAGAACTGCAGAACATTCATGTATCATACATTTGCCAAATCCTGAAACTGCATCTCATATGAAATATTAGCTTATAAAAAGTCATCACTGTACAACCACTTTTTTTTTTAAGTCAGTGTCAAAACCATAAAAAAAACAGCTATTAAAACCATGTAAATTGTTTAAGTGCTGAGGTTTGTGTTAGCTTTGTTCTGTCTTAAGCATGAGAATCTATTCAAACATAAAAGGCAAAAGTGGCTCAGAAAATGACAAACTCTCTAACAACACACCTGTAGCTGTACTAACACTGAACTGACACTATAGTTAATTGAAAAACAATATAAACACAATGAGGTACAGATACCAACGGACATTCCTCATACTGTGCAAGCTCTGGCCCTCATCCTGCCAACTCTACTGGCTTCAGAGCTTTCCACCAGGGCTGGTCCCACCAGGTCTTACTGCAGCTCCCTGCTCCAGCCACTTGCAGGAAGGGCCCCACTGTGACCCTCGTGTCATGCACCAAATAATCGTAGAGTGCCTCAGAGTTCAAACTGATGTAAATCTACATTGCATTTCTTTAGACCTGAAAAGGTGAAATAGCTTCTGAAAAGTCTTATATAAATACTTCTTTAAAACTATTAGAGGTTCTCTCTTTCAAGGTAAATCTAATAAAATACTGAAATGCTTTTAAATTAGGCAAATAGTGTTTGTGCTGCTTTTTGTCAAAAGGCAACAAAAGTCCTTTGCTGTAAGATCCTTTACAGGTCTCTAGTCACTCTTCCCTTTATTTTACAGAAAGTAAGAGGCAGAGCTATTATAATTTTGTTGGTGCAAACGCCTGTGGAGTTCTGAAACAGCCCTATGGATTGTTTTTGTGATGACACTGAATGTTAAAGTTCATCCCTCTCCACCTCCCTTCCCTTCAGTTTGCTCTATTCGGCTTCTTCGTTCTTCTCAGAACCTCCTCCAGCTGAATTCTCTGCCTCATACTTCTTATCAAGAGCATCTTCAAAGGATTTCCCACCACAGTCAAAGGTTTTATTTGTAGACCCCGTGTGAGTTCGGATGCGAGCTCCTGGCTGGTACAGCTGCATGGCTGGGCGATCCTAGAAGGAAGGAGAGCTGGTTATCATGCTGGAGAAACCTGTGGGGGATATGTGAGGGGGATTTTGAAGTGAAGAATGTTTGTGAAGGAGGTAGATTTTGTGTTAAATCACTGTATGTTCTGTAAGACCCAGGAAAAAAAAAAAAAGTAATGAAAATTTACTCTTTAATATCTATCTTGTTTGTAACACGATTCTTGGGAGCCCAGCATTTTGCATAAACAAGGAAAGCTGTAAAAATTATAGATCCTGTGATATATTTGATGTAAACAAAGAGAAATACTGCAGACAATTATTTAAGACAACATTACAGGTAAAACTCTGAAAAATGTTGCTACCTTTACTAACATCAACTGAGCAGAACAATAGCCTGAGCACTTTCAACTTTGCAGGTGAATGACAAATATAAGCCAAAAAAAATGCAACCAGAGAACAGTTTAGCAGGTAACAGCTAGAAAATGATCCTCAACTGAACTTTACCAACTGCTAAGTTTGCAGTGCTCTTCAAATCCTCAATCATGACCACCATTTAAACACAGAATGCACATTTTAATTATATAGATCAATATAAAATTGCACAGTTATTGCTCCAATTCATCATGCCTTCCATACTGGGCACGAGACCAGGGGGATGCACCCTCTGATAACAAAGCAGTACAGGCTTTGTGAACCACCCATGCTGATTTGATCACTGGAAAATGGAAGAAGGAGCCAGTTTACAAAGAAAAGGTGCCTCAAACCAGCAAATGGTGATGTTCCACAGATTCTGAGAGCACTTCTTATTCTTGAAATTTCAATAATAAAACATACTGTTTAAAAACTCTGCTTATCTTTTCCTAGTAAGAGTATTTTACTCTCACAAATACCATTTTTTAATGTTATGAAGCAACCGATTCACCAAAACCTGGGTTTTTTTTGACCAAACTCTTGTGTTAAGGTCAGTAAACTAAATTAAACAGCCTATTTTAAGACAGTGGCAGAGCACTAGGATTGCCTTACATCAAACTACATTAATTTTCAACTGCCTTCATAATTTGAAGTCATTCTGGTATTTTGTTCCTAATTTAAACATTTTTTTAATATATATATTTTTTTAGTTCACAGTATGCATTTTACCTTTTTCTTTCTTTTCCCTTCACCTTTCTTGTTTTTTTTCTCCACTTTTTCCTCCATCTCTTTAGGCCAGATATCATGATTCACTATTGGGCCATGCAACTAGATCTTTCTAGTTAGTGTTTTGTAGTGTGGTAGGAAATGCCTAACACAGATCTTTCTGCATCACAAACAGTTGCATAGAACCTCTGACAAGCAAGCAGTGCCCATTGCAAAGGTCATCATAAAGGGTCCAAATTATTTTTCATACCTTGCAGCTTGCATGAAAACTGGCACAACTGTTACACCAGAATCTCCGCATTTCCTAATCAATTCTTACAAACTTTAGAGAAGCTCAATCTCTGCCTAAAGCTTTGTGTTGGTGTTGTTAATTCTACAGCTAAGCTGGAAATCTCAACTGCTAATGCTCATCTACGTGATAAATACTCTAAAATATCACCACACTGCAAAAAAACTTTACTGCTATTGCTTATTTTGTTCAGAGAACAAATTTAGCCCTTGAAGCAGGGACTAATCCAGAGACCCAGCAAGCTATTGGAAGTGAGATGGGAAAAAATAAAAAGGGGACAGCTTCTTAAGGTTTGATAAAAGCCCCTCAAGAGCCACCATCGAAATCCAGGGTTGCAGATTATTTAATCAGATTTCAAAAGCAGCGTGGCAAGCATGAGGAAAAATTGTTTTTCCCACCTTCCTGTTTCTGAACTAGCCATTGTTCTGACTCTTCTATAGCTTGAGCCTCTGCTGTGTGTGTGAGGTGCCTGATGTGCATCTCACCCACACTGCCCAGCTGGCCTTTGCACAAACAGCAAGCAGGGCACACCAGGCTCCCAAGGTGACTCCAGCCTTAGCCCACATCACTGATCAGTCGCTTGGTTTGAAAGAATGATTTCACATGCAGAATAAATTACTACACAAAAAAGTGTTTTGGTCATATTTTGTAGAAAATCTAGGATCAGAAGGGACAGAAAATGAAGGTGACAAGGGATGCCACCTCATGATAAGACAATGGCACATCCATTAAATCCATCTGAGAAAAATGATGCCCATGTGTCTGGGAGACAATAAGGAACAGCTCTACTACACACACTGCTACAGGCCCTGCTTGCACAAGTCTTGCATCTGCTCCTTCCCTGAAAACCACCATGAGGATAATTTGTCCTAACCAGAGGACATCCTTTTCATACTAGCTGGTGTACAGTACTGAAGAATTTGCACATCCATGCCCTCTAAATACAACAACCTCTGAATTAGCTATTTATTTAAGTCCTTAGAGTTCCTCCTCTAAGTGATGCCCGGCCAACCCATAATATAATTACTTTATGAGCTGAATAATAAAAGTACATTTAAAAAAACTATCACGCCCCAGTTTTTCAATTACATTACATATCAGAAGCACAGCAATTTTTAACACACTCACAAAACACAAGGCTTCCAAGAATAGTGTTCTAACAATGCTACGTTTGAAACGAAGACAGTAAGTCTTCTACACAGTGTAAATACAAATGAGCAGAGACCTGGAACCTCAACTCAACTGCTGTTATCCTCTGATATAGAGCACAGTCTGGGTTTTACTGAAAATGAAATCAAGAAATGGTTGGTTTTTTTCTTGAAAAAGCACCTTTATGCTGAGTTTTCAAAAGTAAAACCTGGGATCTTAAAGCATATTTAACTAATGAAAGATTATCCTAAATGAATAAAAGAACCTTATTTCTTATGCGCTCCTTTTTGGATGCCATGTCATCACACTTGTCCTCTTTACCCAGTTTGTCTACTGCCTCCACAGTGTAGCTGTAGCTGTAGATCCCTTTCTTTCCTCTGTCTTGGTTGTATCCTTTCCCCCACTTCAGCTCTTCTTCATTCCTTCTCCCAAACTTGTCAAACTCATAGTGAGCTCTATGCTTTCTGCCATCATCCAATCGATACCTTGGTCTCTCAGCTTCTTTCTCTCGAAATCTTCTCTCCAAATCCCTTTGCTCTTTGTCACTATCATTTTGTGACCTACGAGTATGTATGAGAAGAAAGAAAATCCAAGCAATTAGCAGTCCAAAAAAACCAATAAACAAGCTGATGAAGGATACAATACAAAGCCTTCCCTTGACTTGAAGAGTATTTAAATCAACAGTATGCCAAGCCTGCTTCCTTCTCATTAAAAGGGGGTCATGTGCAAATTTGATTAATGTCTCACCCATGTGTCTGGCTCTTGGCTATGCATTCAGTTCAAAATGGCAGAAAAAACTTCATAAGCAAAACTGGACTTTTGTGCAATTGTTGTGGAAGGTCCATTCTTCAATTTTTACTCCTCTTCGCAATCCCATCAATAGCTACCCAATACTCTCACACGAGCACATGCTGCATGATTAGCTCTTGTGGCTTGTTCTTGAGGTCACTCATGAATATGAATATCCCTTGAATGGGAACATTCAAGGCCAGAAGGAATTGTGCAGGTATCATGTATCAATTTCTAAAGTTTTATCACTCTATTTAATACAAATTATTCACTGACATTGCAATTTGCAGAAGGCATTTGTGAAAATAAAAATGTATGTTCCAGACTTTCATTTATTATGTTCTTCAAGTCATTTAGCCTACCTTTGCATATTTTATTGAGGCAAGAGACCACATTACCTTACCACAATGTAAGACTTAGTTTCTGCTGTGCTGCAATGGGTTTGTATTATAAAGACTATTAGTTTGCAACATTTTGCTGCCTGTCTGACACTATTCTCAGCTCTCTTATTCACTTCATTGATTCTGTTCAGCAAGCAGGTGCCTCTCTCATGCAGCTGAACTGCAAATACTGAAGAAAGATTACCAAAGAGATTAACTTTAAAGGAGCAAATACAGGCAGTTTCTTTGTATGTATTACATGCATATAAATACTTGAAACAGGAAAGTTGCTTTTTATGGTCTGCTTACATTTTTGGAATGAGCAGAGTTAATCAGAGAGGACAGATTTTCTAATGGTGTAGTGATCAAAGAATAATATGCTTCTCATTTAGAATGATTTAGTATCAATAGAAGTGTATCCATATCTTTATTCTAATAAATGAACCATGAAATTTGTCAGCCTCTGCCATGAACTGGGATGTTGGTGGGGCTGCAAGACAGGGTCCCCATCTCAGGAAGAGCTGGAGGACAGCAACAAAGCCTGAGTGACAGGAAAGTTATCAATGCAAGACTGTAACTGTGTCAGCATAGAGCATTCACCAACTGAAGCAATGCCTCAGCTGTCTCAGACACCTGAATCACTCAAAATTCCAGCAACTGTACTTGTAGCATGGATGCATATGTATGTAACATACTGTGTTAGCTCTCAAGGGGTATGTGGCTGTTCTTTTGTTTCACATATAATATGCCATTCTAGACACTAATTCCAGCTCTCAGCAAGGCTCAGAGCATGACCTTGGAAAAAGGCAGAAAGGCAGATCTTGATTTGTTGCTATAGCATTGCCTGTTACCTGTATCCTCTCCTGCTGGCTCCTGTGGGTGAGGAGGGAACAGAGATGCCTGGAGTTAGGCAGGTGACAGGGATACAAGCTCCTGTTCAAGAGTGGTTAAAGTAGCTTCCTAAAAACAGCCAGAGCATACAGGCAGGCAAGAGTGGGTGAGTGACTTGCTTCAGTGTTGTGTCCAGCTCTGGAGCCTCCAGCACAAAAATGACATAGATCTGTTAGACTGGGTCCAGAAGAGGGCCATCAAAATGATCAAAGGTCTGGAGCACCTCTCCTGTGAGGACAGGATGAGAGAGTTGGGGTTGTTCAGCCTGGAGAGAAGAAGCCTCCAGGGAGACCTTACTGCAGCCTTTTGGTTTCTAAAGGGGGCCTATAAGAAAGCTGAGGAGGGACTTTTTACAAAGGCCTGTAGTGGTCTGAAACTGGAAGAGGGTAGATTTAGATTGGAAATAAGAAGGAAATCCTTCACCTTGTGTTGAGACACTGGAACAGGTTGCCATGGGAAGTTGTGGATGCTCAATCACTGCATGTGTTCAAGTCCAGGTTGGATGGGCCCTACAGCAACTTGGTCTAGTGGAAGGTGTCTCTGCCCATGGCAGAGGGGCTATAACAAGATGATCTTTAAGGTCTCTTCCAACACAAATCATTCTAAGTGTCTGTGGTCCTTGCCAATTTAGTCTTCGACACCAGTAAGGAATGAGGGCCTTACCCAAGCTCTTGATGTGGAATAGGTGAAATAACAACAGGGGTTTTCCTAAACTGTGAGGAAATGTATTTTCTAAAACTGCAAAAACAGTAAGCAAATGCTTTCTGCTTTCCAGGTGAAATTTAGCTCTCTGGACTCAAAATCCTGTGGAATGAATAACAAGAGAAACACAGTGGGTTTTGTCTCTTTGTCAGGTAAGGATGGACCCTCTTTCTTTTTCAGAACCTACTTTTGGTTTAAAACACATGGATTTGACCTTCATTTTCTGTCACCAAGAGATGTGCAGCCCCAAAGTGCTAATCAGCACCTATTTTACAGAGCACCAATACTTCAACACACACCCACTGTGTGCTTGGGGTGACACCTAGAACTCCTTTTCCTGGGAATTACTTATCAGTGGGGGACTCATTCTGAACAATACAATCAAACCAGGACAGTGGTGCACAGTCATTCTTCCCACCCTCTCAAAGTTCCCAGTAAACCACGTTGGAGTGATGTTCTCAGCAGCTGAGAATGCTTTAATCAACCAGACTGGTTTTTTTTTCTGCTCCCTCTGTTCCCTACAGCCAGGGAACTTCATGGCAGTGCTTTGTGTACAGTTAGAACCTACACTAAAAGAATGCCATTAATGAAGGAACACTGGGGGTGTGTGTCAAGCAGATGAGAAAGTTCTTTTGATCTCCTGCACTGCACCACTGAGGCAGACAGATGTCTAAATCTCTTCATTAATGCACTGAAATCTTCCATCATTTCTCAAACTGAAGGAATAATGAGAATTTCATTTGTCTTTTGATTTTCTGCTCTTCCAGATTAAATCTAGGTGTGGATGTTATGCAGCAGGGAAAAAAAAATATTATTTATTTACCTGTTTATTAATTTTCCNTCTCAGCAAGGCTCAGAGCATGACCTTGGAAAAAGGCAGAAAGGCAGATCTTGATTTGTTGCTATAGCATTGCCTGTTACCTGTATCCTCTCCTGCTGGCTCCTGTGGGTGAGGAGGGAACAGAGATGCCTGGAGTTAGGCAGGTGACAGGGATACAAGCTCCTGTTCAAGAGTGGTTAAAGTAGCTTCCTAAAAACAGCCAGAGCAAACAGGCAGGCAAGAGTGGGTGAGTGACTTGCTTCAGTGTTGTGTCCAGCTCTGGAGCCTCCAGCACAAAAATGACATAGATCTGTTAGACTGGGTCCAGAAGAGGGCCATCAAAATGATCAAAGGTCTGGAGCACCTCTCCTGTGAGGACAGGATGAGAGAGTTGGGGTTGTTCAGCCTGGAGAGAAGAAGCCTCCAGGGAGACCTTACTGCAGCCTTTTGGTTTCTAAAGGGGGCCTATAAGAAAGCTGAGGAGGGACTTTTTACAAAGGCCTGTAGTGGTCTGAAACTGGAAGAGGGTAGATTTAGATTGGAAATAAGAAGGAAATCCTTCACCTTGTGTTGAGACACTGGAACAGGTTGCCATGGGAAGTTGTGGATGCTCAATCACTGCATGTGTTCAAGTCCAGGTTGGATGGGCCCTACAGCAACTTGGTCTAGTGGAAGGTGTCTCTGCCCATGGCAGAGGGGCTATAACAAGATGATCTTTAAGGTCTCTTCCAACACAAATCATTCTAAGTGTCTGTGGTCCTTGCCAATTTAGTCTTCGACACCAGTAAGGAATGAGGGCCTTACCCAAGCTCTTGATGTGGAATAGGTGAAATAACAATGAAGCTCTGAATGACTTTTCAGGCAGAAATCCTTCCAATCTGGGATTTCAAAACATATAACAAATTGTATCTGCTAATGCTGCCACCAGATAAATAAGCTGTTACTAAATACCTTTTGAAAAAAGGACAGTGAGAGACTTGTTCACACACAGAATGAAGTCAGTCTTTTGCTGACAAAACACCCAGTCAATGCAGTACTTGTATCTTGTTTAAGCATTTAGGATCTAAATACAAGTCTAAAAGAGAAATATTACTTACTTTTCCTTAGGTTCTTTTAGTGAACCCTCCAATGATTTGGATTTTATACTCCCAGATCCAGGTGATTTATCCCATTTGTTTTCCTCAATGTCAGCTTCTTCACTTTTCTCTTTGTGCTTCTCACTGGCCAGTTCATCTCCTTTTTCAGGCTTCTTGAGAAGCTAAGAGATAATTGTTTATATTATGATGTAAAATTATTCTCCTCTGTTGTAACAGATATTTAAAAATAAGTCTTAAATATATCAGTAACCTATTAAGATTGAAGATATCTTATTTAAGTATTAAAGTTTGTTAAAAGGGGCAATTTCCTTTTGCTAAGCAGTGACAGTCATTAACAGGCATTCAACTGCACACTTTTAAATATGTTGAGAACACTGGAGAAAGCACTTACCTACACTTCTCTCCTGAGTTTTAGATAAAAAAGCCATTATTATGGTCTGTGATTTCTTAGAAATCATACAACAGGGCTCAATATTATTGCAAATAAAATAAGAAGTAGAACCTCTACAATGCTACAAATAGAGGAGAATTACTACTTCACGCCTTGAAATTTTATATATAACATGTGTCACATGAACTACCTGGGACAAACTGGCATACAGAAGTAGGTGCTTAGTATGAATACACCCTGACAGAAATATAGACAGAGGAAAATCATATGATTTTAGCATAAAGATCACATACATTGTCACCTTGGATATTAAGATCTTTAAGAAGTCAGTTCCTTTCACAACAAATAAACCCCATGGGCCTTGAGCAGTGTTTAGCATTACAGATATTTATAGAAGGACCAACTCTCACAAACTATTTCTCTAACATTTCAGGAATAAGCAAACATCTCACCAGTCTCTTCATTCTATCAGTTTTTCTGAAATGAGCACAGGCTGTTCTTCGCCAATATTTAGAACTTCTGTGATGTTTCTCTCAGATAGTATTTTCCTTCTCTTTCAGAGACTTTCAAGGTCACATAACCACAGATATGTCATAAATACTGGGGGTGTCTGGACAAACAATTTTGGGTAATCCATTTTAAGGATAAATTAAGTCCCTTTTCTCCTGAACTTCTAGAGTATTTTTATTTATGCCCAGATATGAAAAATCTGTGACTCAGCTTCAGAACTTACTGTTTTTTATATATCCAGATGAAGGGAAAGAGGGAAAAAGCACACAGCTCTGAGATATCTCCCCACCACAAGGTCCAGAATGAGTGTGGGTGTCCTTACATTAACTTACAGAAATACCAATTTTTCCCTTCAAAACAGTCTGTAAAGCCTTTCCAACATCACAAAATTTAGTTCAGATGATCTATGCCATCTTATACAAATAAGCTTTGAAATGTCCAGATTTAAGAGCATAAAATACACCTGCCTAAGTGAAGACCATTGAGATTGTTCTAAAGCAGCACTGCCTGAAACTAGGAAGATTGTTTCCAGTTGGTTAAGTCATACTAGCAAAATACATCCATTCTGAGCATAAACACAAAAAAAAACTCTGCACACATGTCTAGGTGAATATTTACATGTAGAGAAAGTGTTAAAGCCATATTGCCACTTTCACAGATTCACAGATATTAGGGGTTGGAAGGGACTGAGAAGATCATCTAGTCCAACCCCCCTGCCTGAGCAGGGTCACCTAGACCAAGTCACCCAGGAACAGATCCAGGCGGGTCTGGAATGTCTCCAGAGGAGGAGACTCCACTTGCAATAATCTTCTGGCATGTTGGCACAGAACCATTTGGATCTGTCAGGTTATGTTGACAGGGGTGCATGAAGATACCTGATGTACCTGCTCTAACTGCATCAGCTCATCAGTGTACCTATGGCAATTAGTCATGCTTTCAAACACTGCTACTTACTCAAAGTCCTACATTCCTTTCCCTTCAGTTAAAACTGCTTTGTTACCTCCACACTGTACAGATACCAAAGGAACTTCTGGATAACTTCGACAGAAAAAGAATGTATTTTTTTTTTCCCCATGAAGGTACCTTGATCCTTATTTCTTTTTCAGAAATCTTCTTTTGCTTCTCCACTTCTTTACGTCTTTCTTCTTCCCTGCGCTTCCTTTTCTCTTCCTCCCGCAGACGCTTCTTCTCCAGTTCTCTGCGCCTCCGCTCTTCTCTTTTCTCTTCTCGTATCCTCTGAAGAGTTCAAAACCATCAGTTGTAAATTGTCCAACAGAAACCCATGTGAAACATAAATGTTGAACTTCAGGCAAAGGTCTGAACGTACCTGCTTTTCTAATTTTCTATTTTTAATATATTCCAAAAGGGGTGTTGTTCTTCTAGCTAAAACACAAAAAATTTGTGATATAGTGTTCAACTCCTAAAATATGTACTCATTTCTTCACTTCAGTACTAACCCCTTTTTTTTTTTTTCTAGCTTTATTTGAAAGGGACCTAAATAATTAATAAACATATTTGTTTTACAGATTTTTGAAGGCATTCCCATCATTCTGCTTTAAAATCACTTTGTTGCTTTTTTGCTGTTAGAGTTAGAAGCAACAGAGCTATGTTGGAAGATTATTTAATGTTTAATTAAAAAATGTATCTTTCCAGTTCAAGAGAATGACACTTTTTTCTTGCTTATCCAACAGCTATTTCATCAAAAAGGAAATAAAGGTGTTCAGAATCTATTCCTACAGCTTAATTTTGTACATCAAAACCAAGCTATACTGCTGTTCATACACAGCCCACATCACTGTAATCTCACATTGCACTTTTCAGTCCCAGATTTCAATGTACATCATGATGGAAACATTTTCTCTCTCTCGTATCATTTCCATTTAAGTACCATTTAGCATTCACCTCTCCATGGGAACATGGGATGAGTAAATCAGAGATTAGCAGTTTGTCCCACGTTATATAACAAAATATCAGCAGATTTGAATAAAGCTCTGGCTTCCTAAATAAGAAATAAAATGCCTCATCTACTGTCACAATCATTTGTTACAGAGCTGTCTCTACACTCTGAAATCTAGCCTAAGCCACCTGCTCAAACTATCCTCAAATGCTGCAAAAACTTTGAGAATATCAGCAAATTCTTTACCAGGTATAGAGTTCCAGACTGTCAGTACTGAATTCAAACTTGAATTAATGTACTTACAGCTCTGAGTAGTTACAACAAATGTTGACAGATCTCCCAGCAGAGTTACAGAAAATGTTTACTACTAGAAATTGCTCTACAGTTACATATAGGATTCTTCCTCAAACAAGAAAATTTCACTGTTGGAATGCATGACAGGATTTGGAATAAATAATAAACTAAAAAAAGGAAGAAAAAAAAAGTTTTCATCAAATTTGACATGGCATAGCCAAAATCTAGACACAATCCATACCCCAGAACTTTTCAATGTTTTTGTCTTGGAAGTGTGAATTTCCTGTGGGCAACTCATTTGTTAATAAAAACCCCTTGCTACATAGTTATGAATGGGAAGACTTGATAGGGTTCAGTACTTATTTTTAGCAAATATCAAATGGTCAAAAGCAACAACCTCTGGGCACTCTAACATGCTGGGAGTGATCACAAATTGTAACTGGAGCATCTGGGGAAAGGACAAGCTGTGCTGGGAGTGCAGAACTTGACCCTACTCATGAGTAAGGCTGTGGTGCAAGGGGTTTAATCAGAAATTCTAACTTGAAGTTCAAGGGAGAGAGGCAGTATAATGAGCACTATCAGAAGAGGAGGGCAAAAAAGATGCTTATCAAACCTTCTTCCTATCAAATCTTACCCACTTTCTTTATGGGTCTTACCACAAATAAATATCTAAGAGGTTTTTCTTAAAATGTTAAAGAATTTTCAGAAGAAAATAAATTACAAAATGAAGACCTGTGTCAGCAATAACTTTTATATTTTATCTTGCTCTCTACAAACAAGCCAGATGAATAAACTTATCTTTATCTTGATAGAGTTTTATATCTCTCTGTCACACTGAAACTGATGAGCTAATGCATCTGACATGATGCATAAAGCATGCTGGTTTGTGGGAATGCTACCTGGAGAAATGATGAGAATGTTAGGCCCAATTCTGCCAACAAAGTCTTGGGTACATCTTTCACCAAATTCCATGGAAGTAACACCTTTGAAACTGGACATACAACTAACCCTTACATAATTTCCTAGAAACATGCTACCCACTGAAGTAAACTTTTTTTCATATTGATAGAAAGTTTTGGCCACAGTTCTGAATAGCCAAAAAAAATAAAGCAACTAATTTGATTTACTGTGATATAACAGAAATAAAACAAAACTCCTAATGTAAAGTTGTATTCAGCCAAAAGTTACTGAGAAATCTGTAACTCTCAAAATTAATTATTTTCATTGATAGAATATATTAAATTTACTACATATTTCCTGAAATTGTAAAATGGTCATAAATTGTGAACTTGGACAATTCTGACTTCTTTTACTCTGGTGTCAAATACTAGGGAAGAATTAGAGAAGATAAAAATAATTGGGGAACCTTCCTATACAGAACAGCAACAAATAAGTTTTATTGATAACAGAAACATCTAAATGTCTGTACTTCTAACTATTCACTTTCTTCTAAATTGTTTAACTTGCAGACGTCTGCAGTCAACTCTCAAACAGCAGTAACAAGTGATAGGACAAGAGGAAACGGCCTCAAGTTGTGCCAGGGGAGGTTTAGATTGGACATAAGGAAATTTTTTTTTCACCAAAACAGTTGTCAAGCACTGGAACCAGCTGCTCAGGGAAGTGGTGGAGTCACCATCCCTGAAGGCATTTAAAAGATGTGTATGTGTGGTGCTGAGGGACATGGTTTAGTGCTGGACTTGGCAGTGCTGGGTTAATGGTTGAATTCAATAATCTTAAAGGTCTTTTCCAACCTAATTGATTCTATGATTCTGTTTGATGAGGCTAATCAGGAGAGTTGGCTACTTTTACACTGTGAAGAAATAACAGCAAAGCTTAGGTTTTTTTCCCTACTCAATTGTCACACCTAGGGCAAGAGTAAGTGTTCTGTTTGTTGTCACTTGGAGCTAAAGCACATCAAGATTCCCTGTTGTCCTCCAAGCTCCATACTGCTACTGCAGATTTCAGTGTTCAGCTTCCTACAGTCCCACCCCCGAGATGTGACAGTCATGCTGCATGCTGCATGCACACCAAAAAAGGTCTTGCCTTGCTTTCAAAGCCTTTAGAGAGTCATGAGAACAAAGAATGTTCATGTCACATTTCCCAGTAAAAGCAGCTAATACCAGGAATCATGAGTAAACAGCTATTTTATCTTTTAACAATAAATCTTCCATCTTTTGATAGATCTGGAAGTATTCACAAGTATTAAGGACCTACTTCTGAAACCACTGCAAAACGTCCAGTGAAGTCAAGTGATTCCATGCACAGAGACTTAAAAGAACAGGTGGGATGTTTCCTGACACTGCTTGGATGAGTAACAAAAAGTTAACTGTGATAATGTCAATCTGTTAGACTGAACAGGTCAGCTCTTTCAGGCAGTATCATGAAGATGATAATATAATATTCTCAGTAATAAGAAAACTAAGAAAACAGACCAATGAGTTCCCTTGTTTTGGCCTCAATCTCTCCCAAAAGAATCTCAGGATTGGCACAGATTTTCTCTTCATCAGCACAATAGCTGTCTAAAAATTTCCTATATTCTGGATCTGTGAAGAAAAAATTTTGACTTATGTTAATACTTTGCAATGTACAACACAAATGGAATCTATTTTCCATTGTGGTGACAAGAAAATACGTTTACCATCCTCAATGCTCCCAGCTTTGGCATCCTTCTTCTTCAGCTTCTTTTTTGAAATTTTCTGGAATGGAGCAAATTCAACCACTGCAGGATACTCCAAACCTTGAAAGAGAACAATGCTTAATTTTTTGATGGGGAGAAACATTCCCTATATTCAAGTAAGGTTTTCAACTTGGGCAGTGTCGCTTGAAATTGAAGGTGAATATTTCTACAATCCCATTCTAAACTTCTAATGAAAAATTACACAAAACAGTAGTTTAGATTCAAAATAATGTTTCTATTTTAATTATATACATAAACATTAAATATTTTTTGGATGTGCTAACAAGAACTGTAAAAATTAAGATGACTACTCTTGTGCAATAAAGTTATTCCATTATAATTTATTCCCTTTCAATTTTTCACAGATATTCATTGGTTAGAAGATTTTATATAAAATCTCAGCCTGACAAGTGATAAATACTACTGGGAACTTAATCTCAAACAGCTGAGGTGCTTCTGTAAAGTTTTGTTGCCAGAAAGTTTTTAAAAAAAAATAAATGCTGAGTCATCTGTCATAATAAAACACACCATCTTCTCTCAGTACCCACACTGTAAAACTCAGCATGTGGAATTGTGTGGAACTTCCTTTTTTTTTTTTCTGTTTCTGATCGTCTATGCAACTTCTTACCTGAGTTTACTGGTATGGATTGTGTGTGTTGAATTCTGCCTTAAATGCCAACCTCTTCTTTGGACTGGAGTCAGAACTCTGTGCAGCTTTTGAATTTGGTCTGGTTTGCACTTGCAGCAGGTTCAAGATTACACTGAAAACTCTTAAATCTGCTAGAATGTTTGTTAACCTGTGCAAGCTGGTCATCACCACACGCCTCCACACAGGGCACCTTTGATCAAAACCTGTGCTCTTTATTTGCACAATCAGTCATGCCAACCTAGCTAGCTGCATCCAAGCTCAGTTTTGCAATATACAGAACATTCTGGCTTCAGTCCAGCATGCCACTGAAGCTCTATCTGGGCAAAGTGAAGTCTTGGCAGAATCATCGTTTCATTCTAGTTCATAATCCTAAACCACCCAGACTTTGAAATGTGGGTATCACATCTCTAGGAAAATCCATCCAAATCTGATTATGTTAGAGGCCTATAAAATACCTCAAGTAAGACATGCTGATGAGGTATTTGTTAAGTTGGACAAATGGCTTCTTTGGAGGTCAACTCTTCAGTAAGAGCAGACGGGAATATTTTCACAGGAGCTCTACAACAGGGAGTGTACAGAACAATGTCTATACAAGAAACCCACAATCCATGTCTCTTTATAGAACCCATGCAACTTTTTTTTTTTTCCGAAGGCATGTGTGAATGAGGCAAGGAACTGCTAAAGGGAAGGCACCACTTCATGCTACTATAAGGGACCTGGATTTATCCACACCTACAGTATGCAGTTTCTCTTTACTGTTAGGCACACTTTCAGACTGAGATTTAAAGATAGCAACAAATTTTGTCCCTCTCAACTCAAGATGTCTGCAAATGCTCCAAGAAGTCAAGATGTAAATTTCTCAAAGTGGGCGACCAAAATAAAGTCTACTTTTTGTCTTGTTTTTTCAAAATGGGAGTAAGTGGCACAACTTTATCTCACAGAAACACACTGAAGGTGTAATGATTCATGCTTGCAATGTGCTCAGTTACTGTTCTGATGGGCTGTGAAGCTTGTGTAAGATTATTATCTCAATGGTGTATTGCTTAAGGTACAAGAATGCAGTTAAAGCATGCACACCATATAGACAAGCAAGACTGCATGGAGAAATATATTTCATTAAGAGCTATATTTTAATATATTTGCATATAATTAACTATATTGAGAAAAAAATGGCATAACTAGAAAAAAGGAAGTAAGGTTCTAAAATTATATGTTTATGTATATATACACACACTTAGTATTTAAGAAATAGTCCAACCTTTATTATCAATGAAGACATAGCCATCAAAACGATCTCTAAAAAGAAGGATGTCCTCAGGATTTCTAAAGTTAATGTATGCTCTTGAGTAGAGATGAGGATAAAGGCTGCAACAAGAAATGGTTTTGTTTTCTGTTATTATTCTGTTCAGGACTAGGAAAAAGGTTAAACTACAAGGATCACACTGCAATTCTTATCTCTTCTGAGAAACTGCTACCTTAAATATGGCTATCAAAATCTTTATATATACACATCTAACTATATATATGACAAAAAGCAACGGAACAAACGAGTTCCAGGATGTAACAGTGAAATTCATTATGAACAAGACAAACGTTTTTGTTTTGTCTCCTAAATTGCAGACTATATGCTTCCATCATGGAGGAACAAAGCTTTCTGTCTAGGAGTTACAGATATGAATAATAGCAGTGCTTTGGGGGAACTTCTTGGCTATGCTAAAAAAGTTCTGTTGCTGAAACAGAAGGTAAGTATAAGCTCCCAGTGAAAGGGCAGTTGCCAAGCTGTCAGTGTATTTAAAGAGAGTTCCACCTTTAAGGATGATTAAACAATCTAACAATTGGCAAGATAATACATAACAATTGGCAAGATAATACACTGAATTATGTACACACAAGTGAGCTCCATCTGACATAGGTGTGTGTCAATATATACGCAATGTACAGTTGCAAAGAACAATTACTGTGACAAGCCAAAGCATTTCTATCAAAAGAAAGAACAGGTACTTACCGAAAATAATTCTGATTCTTCAAGAATTTATTGGCACAGTTGCCACTCCAAGGCTAAATGTTTAATGTGCCTGATAAACCCCTCAGGGTTGGTACACCGCCAACCACAATGAAATGAATGTAATGAATAATTAAACCTAATGAATTACCACCCATCAGCTGAGTTATTGCAAGTAATGGTATGTACATGCTTTGAACCTCTGCAACTGTGATATAAACCAGTTTGGCTTAACTGCCTTCAGTGATGGCTGAGCATTACACCAGGGCTTTGAACATAGCTGAACACAAGCCCATTACCTAAAAATACTTACGTTCATAATACTATTACCACATAAGGCCCGTCTTCAGACAAGCTCACCACCAGCAGCAGGAAACAATAAACACACAGTTCCAACTGTATTTCAATCTCATAACTATGTTGTCATCGGATTTCACAAGTGAAAAAGTAAAAATGCAGGTTGGATCATAGGATCCACACTTGGCAGCTCAAAGTGACACAGTTACTACAAATCAAGTAAATTTTCTTGTTCAAATATGCATCCGTATGGATTCCAGTCTGGGTGTTAGAAGGCAGCCTGACCTAGGAGGAGATGTTCCTACATGTGTAGGGAGGCTGGACTGGATGACCTCTGGAGGTCCCTTCCAGCTTAAGACATTCTATGATTCTAAGGTGACCACAGAGAGCTGTGCTGTCAGAAGGTAACCAGAGATTTTGGATACCCACCAAATTTGTATTTGATATGGTAGACAGTAGAAAAGTTATTTAAAACACAAAACCCTAGAGGGTTTTTTTTCATTTAGATGTTTTGCAAATATAAACTATAAAGTACTTCTACAGCATGCAGGGGACCTTCTAATTCTATGGAAGAGATATTTCATCCATATAAACTCAGTGTATTTTTCTAGGATGGGAATAGCATTGAGTGAGCTATGAGCAGGTACCCACAGAAATGCCCACGAGGACATGGCTGTGGCTGTGCTGCTCACATGAAGCATGCTGAAGGACATTACAGGCATGGCATGCTCCTCACCCACCACAGCCTATCAGACACCACACAGCTAAGGACCATTTTCAAGCACATCTGGGCAGCCTGACCATACCAGTGTGGTGGCACAGGCTGTGGCTTCTCACGGGGTTCTGCAAACCCTGTGGAATGGATTCCTCTCTGCTGGATTTGCACACTCGAGTCAGCACATGTAGAACGAGGTATCTCAAGGGTAGCTCTGGAGTTACCACGGGCAGCTTCCTTCTCATCAGTTTCAGAGCACAAAAACAGAGATGAAATGCAACCCTTTTCATAATTACACAGTTAAAAATATATCTTTTAAAGAGGACTACAAGTGAACGTAAAGGAGGAAATGGTATTGTAGCAATCTACAGCTATGCTGGAAGAAATGTCTAACAGCTGGAACAGTGAAGAAGAATCTGATAACTGGTGGCTCCCGGGAGGATGTAAACTTCCATCATGTTAACAGGACTATTCTTGTATTTCATGTTCTTTGATTCTTAAATTAAATGAGGCCTGATACTAGAGTTTGGTGTGATTATACACTTGAAAGGCTGAGCATTCACAAGATAAAAGCAGGAATCTTGAGGGAGCATTATTTTTCAGCCCAGTTACTATTATCTGAGATATAGAAATTATGTTTCAGTTCCTAGTCCAAACAACTGCTTCAGTGCTTTATCCATCTTCAGTTTCTGCAAAACACTAAAAACTCCTGTAAATCAAAGTCTGGAACTCAGACAAGTGTCCCAGCCACTACATTTCTGTGGCACTTTGTCTCAGTGCACAGCAAACAGCTTCACAATATAGTTAGACTTTTTCTTTCTCTGCAGCAACTTTGAACCTTATGGCTGGGCACACAACCATTGTGAAACAGGACTGAAAATACAAAGACTTTTTCCTTCCTTGTTTCCTGCAGCTTGTACATCAACACCATCTGTTTCATCTGCTTTGGCAACACAATCTTTTCCTGCTACACAACATGTTTTTCTAACATTTTCAGTTTAGGCTTATCAGAGTGAGTATCTCTCAAAAGAGAGAAACCTTTGATATGGTTACTAAGCAAAAAACTGAGTCTGAAATGCATACACAGGACTCTGGACAGCAGAGGTTTCAAATTTACCTTGCACATAAGGGATCCCATGTTATTGCTGCACATGATTAACATCTTCAAGAACTTCAATCACATCAGTAGAAACATAGTGATTTGAAATATAAAATCACACTTGTGCACAGTAGCACAACAAAATAGGACAATTTGTTTATTATTATTGCCATGTATCAGGGTAGAAAGTTGTAGAAACATGGCTACAATGTTAGGAACCACAGGTTCCTTCTCAGCTGGAGCCACTTCTACAAATACACAGCTGGTTCCCACGTGCAGGCAAGTTTGCTGTTAGTGTGTAGAGTATAAAAGCCTGATCACAGTGGTTTCCACCTGGCTTATGATTCTTACTCAGCAAAGTGTGCAGCATGCCTAGAAAAAAATGTAGAAGATTCACTCCCTAAATGGGAAGCAAACCAAACCCAGCAAATAGCAATCCTTAGTGCTGGCCTGAACAGCAGTCTCTTACTCTGAGTTTTGGACACCTGGTGTCCAGCTGCTGCTCCCCACCCTGATTCTCCCTCCACCTATCCACTGAGAACTCAGCAGTGTGACTGCTACAAAGGTGGCACATGGCATCACAGGGATGCTAAAGTGCACTGGCCTCCATCCTTCATCCAGTCTGTCACTTTCTGTGGTCATTCACTCTGTGGCTGACACCCTCTCCTGGGAAGAACACTCCTGCTCTACTTTTTATACTTCTTATTCTGCAGCTAAAGGATACAATACAGCTTCTGTTCTTCAGGATTTGCTTCCCAGCTGAGTTCTATGGAACAGCCACTGGGTTCTGTGTCCTCCTCCACTTTGTGAGCATAGATTGAGTTCAGGATTCAAAATTCAGTTTTGAGGTTGTAAGGTTAGTTGTAGAATCAAACACCTGGTTCTATTTTGCCATGTTTGCTGTCCAGAATGCTGCCTTCCATCTGTGTCATGTTTTGGACAGATGCTCTGCACATGATATTGGCATCTCTGGGATACCAAGTTGAGCAGTCTCTATGGAAATAACCCAGAGGAGTCTGGCCATGTTTCTCCAGTATAACACACTCTGTTTTCTGCTGTGCATTCAGGAGTATTCAGTCCTTTAGGTTATGTGCACTTCTATAATACTTAAGTCTCTCATCTGTTTAAGCCCTTACTTTAACAGTAATATAACAAACATATTCTAACAGTTTTATTTCTTCTACAAAGTATCTTTTAAAAAGACTGGTACACAAGAAAGCAATTTAACCAGTTATCTACAATATAAACAGAAACATTTAAAAAAGTATGTAAAAAAATATGTATTTATGTAAAATAAAAACAGCCACCACATCTTAGTAAAAATACTGATCAACTTACTCATCATGGCATGTATATCTATATAAATGTAAACATATATATCTACATTTATGTATGATCACTGTAAGTAAATTTTTGAGTGTAAATAAAATTCTCCATCCACTCATGTGTTACATAATAATTTCTGATCAGGTAACTCATCACCTACACTGCTATGTCTGGCTAAAGTCCACTGGCCTTCATCCTTCATCCAGTCTGTCACTTTCTGTGGTCATTCACACAGTGGATGGAACTGGCATAATCTTAAATTAACTTAGCTTTTCCTTTTTACAGATCTAAACAAACTCAATTTGCTTGGCAGAGCAGAAGCAGAAACACCATGCAGTTGTGATGAGACTGTCACTTGTTCCATTCAGCTGTAACACAGCTGGAGCTGTAAAGATGTTGGCTCTCAGGAGCTGCAGGCCCTGGGTGCATACAACCATCCTACACTTGCAATGCTATTTGCCTACAGTAACCCTGAACACAATGTTGGGAAGAAGCTATGAAGGGAAAAGGAGTGATGCTTCCAAGAAGCTTTATCACTGCCTGTTATATATGGCATGACACTGACTATTGGACTGGCTTTCATGTAAGCAAAACTCCTGCTCAGATCTCTCTACTCTGATAACCTCACAACACTATTGCCACATCCCAGCACTCAGCATCCAGTGCCAGTCTCAAGGGATGACCCAAATCCTGCAAGACCAAAGCTCAGTCACTTCACTCAGGGACTCAGAAATATGTAAATGCAGACAAAAAGAAGAGTATCTGGAAAAAAAACCCAGCTAATATGTGGAGCCTGGGAACAAGACATTGTCAGGAAGGCAGTCTTTATTAACAGCTAGAGATAGTGTGCCTATCCAACAGCCATCCCTAAAGGCCATAGAAACAGCCACAGAAACAGTGTGTTATTTGTATTTTTATGTCAATGTATAAGAGAGAATAAATGTAATGCAGTGAATCAGATGAATCTGAAAAAAATGAACAAAACACAAGTCACTTTTCAAAAAAGATTTTACTGAAATGGATGTAGCTGAAGAAGTGTTACACATTAATGACATGACTTCAATGACATTTTAAGAAGTGTTATAGCTTGCCTGTAAGATGATTTTGTGTACTTAAATAACTTCAGACTGCAAAAACAGAGAATACGGAACAGATATGCATATTGTTTGTTTTGTCCTCTAGGGTGAGATGATCTTGGAAATAAAAACATAAAAACAGCTGTAGTTGGACATCTCTTTCTAACAGCAACTAGCAGAGGACACTTAGAGATATTCAAGTGTATTAAAAGGGAAAACTATACTGACAACTGCAGCTACTTGCAGCCTAGAGACTTGGCAATACAGGACTTGTACCCTTGCATTTGATAGGTTTTCACAGATAAATATCTAAGTATTTCTCCAGCTGTTCCTGAACCATTTTCAACCTCCATCATTTCTGGCATCGATTTCTGACACAGAAAGAGTTCTACAGTTTAAGTGTCTGGGGGAAGGAAGTCCATACTCCATGGTTGGAGAAATCTGAAAGAGCTCTTGGAAACCTCTGGAATCCAGAGTTACACCGAATGGATTTAAACTGAGATGTTGCAGCTCTAAAGGCAAATGTGTTTGCTATTCCATCAAAACATTTGTGTATTCCTTTCTCTTTCCAGTAAACAGATCTTCATTGACTAGCTGCTCCAAATCTTTCCCTTGTTAGGTAACATGAATTTGTTTTTAATCTTCCTGTGGTTTTATCATCACCAAGCTCTCCTGAGTTGGTTGTCACTAAGCACAGCTTGTAGGATGCAGAATACAGCTAATCAGTGAAGGCAGAGGGCACTGCAGTGAGATGCCCATCCTGTCCTCTAGCTCTTCCTAGGGCATGAGAGACATCCACAGAGTGTTCTGAAATCTTCTGAACTGTCAATAATGTGACAGTTTCTCCAACACAGTGCTGTGTGCTCAGAGAAGAGTTCTCCACTGGGTAGAAGACTAAAACTCACTGTAATAATTTCTTCTCTAAATCAAAATTTCTGGAAGTTTACTGTGTATTCTAATGTGTATGAGCATGTAAAGAGCTAAACCAGAAACAGCTGCACATGGGTGTGTGTCAGTGTGCAAACCAAGAGGGCAAGGTGATCCTGGGTTGGTCAAAGAACAAACAATCAGTCAAGACAATATTCTGCATAACTACAGCTAAATGCCCACTGCCCACTTAAAGCACCTAAAGAAGCTGTAGCCATAGAAACCTAGTGAAAATAAACCCATTCTGAAAAAATGCAACTTTTGCAGGAAAGCACAATTCTTAACAAGCAAGATGAAGAAAGCAAGCAAGCAAATACGGAATGGATCATCCTGAAAAATTCAAGCCTATGTGGAAACTTTTTTTTTTTTTTTTAGAAAGTTTACATTTGTGAAGGCAGAAGAGAACACAAATCCAAAACTCAGGAGAAAGAATTCTCCCAGATCATTATTTTATTGCAGGGCTCATACATGGGACTCAAAGAAACTGTCAATCCAAATAACATATATATATCAGAGATATCCTTTCAAATAAAATCAGCCCAGAAACTAGACCATTCCAAGTGTCACTTGACACAAACAATTCCCTATGAAGTAAAGACAATGTGCTCTTGAAAGTGATCAGACATAACTTTAAATATTGGTCAGCAATAAACATCCAGGTCTCTCTGTAGTCAATGGAAAGAATCTGATGCCTGTGGAGGATGATTCATGGCACACTAAGATAGGCTGAGATGGGCAAGATGGATCTTCCACTTTAGCTTTTCAGGACACGTGCCAATGTAACATACAGAGTGTTTTGTCTTCTGAACATTCTGGAAACTGTTTTGTTGGATAGGGCTTTTACCACTGTGATATGATATAAATATACCAGCAATTCTGATTTAAAATCAGCTACTATTTTTTTTTTTTTGGCTTTGAATGAGATAAAAATGAATAAAACTGGATTAGTTGAAAAACTGTATGAAATAAATACAAAACCATGTAAGCAAACAAAGACACTTAGCTCAAAAAGCACTCATGAAAACAGTTCTGTGATACTTGCCTTAGGTTGACTCTTTCTCAGAGCAAATAAACAGTCTGTTGCATGTTACCAATCAAAGTTAGAAGAAACATCAGAGTTTCAAGTAAAACTATGTTCTGTTCATATACAAAATTTTTCTGGTTTAAAATCACCAGTGTAAAAGAAAAGGGTAGGAATGCTTAGACTCTGCACATATATCCAGCTCTTCACACATATTTTAAGTATGAAAACTCTCAAAAAGAGCTAGATGAAAAAAAAACCAACTGTGATTTGCTATGTCCAAAATAAGTTCATTAGGTTTTAAGCACTTGAAACCTTCATTAACAGCTCATCCTCACCTGGGATCAGCACTGCAAAACTCAAAATAATCATGGGCAGGCAGAGGATGCAGCTGTTCCTCTAGTTGCTCCTTAGTTAGACAAGGAGGAAGGCGTCGAATAACTACCTGCACATATAAAAGAAAATGGATATTTATTTTTGATCAAAATGCTGTGGAAAGAGACTAAATAAATCATATTAAAAGTTCTTCCTCAAGTTTGGAACTTCGATTGGAGCACTAGCCTCCTAGCGATTGACCTTCTTGTACTTGCTGACAGGAGGAAAAATTTCCCCATCTCAGTTTCTGCAGATACTGTAAAACTGCAGGGTAACTGAAATATTCAGGTTAAGAGCTTAAGTTTAGCCAAGAATGGAAAATATCAACAAATGACCATAAAAATATATATTGGACACACCACATTTTTACAGTGTATATATATATATGTAGTGACAGCCTCTGTAAGGAGAGGAGAGGCTGGGGCTGTTCTGCACTGGACATTCCAACTGACTCACCACAGGGGACACGTGAGCCCTTCAGCTCCAGTGTTGGCACCTCTGGGAAAGTGTAAGAAAGGATAGAAAAGACTGCATAGCAATGTGTGAGGCAGAAAAAGGAGGGAAGAGAGAAGTATGAGAACAGCCCTGCAGACACCAAGGT
>VYZU01063637.1:120913-150364 GCA_013401355.1 Ceyx cyanopectus | reverse complement strand
ATGTTTTGGTCATCTGATTTTTTCCTTTGTCTTATTATATATGTATTTTTACACATCATTTATGAATGTATGGAAGGGCCCAGATCTCTCATTTGAGCCCATGTCAATGCATCTTGATACATTCTTAGTCTGAATATTTCTTGATGAAGAAAATAATACAAGCAATATAAAATCTGACCTATAAAAATCTATTATCTTTTTTTTCTTCTTTCTAAAATGAAATTTTACCATTTTTGTTTCATTATTTATTGCATAAGTAGGTAAAATGTTAATTAATTTCACAATGCTTTTCAATGAATTCATAGGATAGTGGGTGAAGAAGACAACACTGCAATTTGATAATCAAATCATCACACATGTTGAGTTTAATGGCTTTATCCCATCAGAGTATGGGATTGTGGCACACACTGAGAGTGATTGTCAGGAAAAGGTCTGCAAAAGAAACTGTTCTTTTTCTTTTTTGAAAATTAGCATGTAAAGGTTGTCTTTGTCTACTATCTTCTGCTGGCTTAGTGCACCCTGCTAACTTATTGAGCTATGAATACCTGCAAATCCTTTAAAGGATTAACTGTATCTGCCTGCTAAGCTTTCCAAGGCAGTTAAAAATAGCTGCAGGCTGATTCTACTGACACACTAAAAATTGGACCTACTCTACATTTGATGTTGTATTTGCTGCTGCTTTGACAGATGTAATGCACTCTGGAGATGCTTAAACCTTCTTAAAGATTCAGACTGACCAAGTAGGCTTGACACCCCCCTTATAATTAGCAGCTGTTTTCCCTTACAGCCCATAGAGAATCTCATGGTTCTCCTGAAAAATGCCAACCACCAAGGACATAAAAGGTGAAAAAAGAAATTCAGCTTAATATCAATGCATGAAATCCTTCTCTGCAGAAAAAGGCCACACAAGGTGCTCAGACTAGTTCCTGCAGTGCAGTCAGTCATGAATCACTGGATGTTTAGGGTTGGAAGGGATTTTTAAAGGTCATCTAGTCCAACCCCCCTGCAGTGAGCAGGGACTGTCCTTTCCATACAGGCTTTGTGGCCTTTACTAGCTGCAGTCATTGACTTAGAAAATGTGGATTTTTTCCACATTTACAGAATTATTACATTATTCTACATGCTGCCATTTTCTTATTGGATACCATGTGGATTCTTCTTTGCTACTGTGATTCCTAATAGATTCTTGAGGTTCCTGGAAAAAAATCAGAAGGTAGAGTGTACATAACAGCTGAAATTGGTTCTAGCAGCTGTAGGAGCTAGAGCACAGCATAAAGCTGCTTTGCTCCCAGCTGATGGGCCTCAAGCTAAATAATACTTAGGTGGGTGCATGAGTCCTGCATTTGTTCTGAAGGCAGAATATTGAAAACTAAATGCAGTGGATGTAGGTACTCACAGGGGGCACCTCTGTCAGCTTTCATGATAATGAACTCCTGATTGTAAATAATGTTATGTCTTGCCAGCCAGCTGGTCAGAGTGCAAAGCATTGACAGAAGTGCAGAAGGAAAATTGGATTCATCATTGTGGATTCAATCTTCAGTCCTAAATGAATGTTTTACACTGAAAGGCTGATAAAGTTTCTTTAGAGTTTATCTTCTCTAGTAACTAATTACTACTTAATGATTATGATGCTGTTTGGTAATGGAAGGGCTGTAGGTTTTCCAGCTCTTCTAAATATATAAGCAAACTGCATGATCCAAGCTGAAGATTCCAGCTTGGATACAATAAACAACATAATTAATATTAATATGTGCTACTTTATGTCCAAATACTTTTGGAAACTTAAGTTTCTTCTGAGGCAACTTCAGACTGAGCTAAATCAGAAGATCCCATTATCCTTTATATTAGTTCTAGCTAATGGAAGTCAATAAAAACTTGAGTAAAAACATTTAAAACCATTTTTATAGTCAGTATCTGCCCATCCATGGTCCTAGTCTACCTGAGGAACTGTCCCAGGTAAGCAAATAATATACATTGTTTCCTCAAGAAATGATAAGTAGTTCCTCTTTGATTTCATTGTTCTTTTCTGCTAGTTAAGATAAAAACCTTACATGTTTGTCACAGCATTTACAGATTAAAATTAGTTGCTTAACTGTTTCTGCTGAAAAACTTAACATGCTTATATAAAATAGACTATGATGGTCATAAAGAATCACAGAATCATTTTAATGGGAAGAGACCTTTGAAATCACCTAGTCCAAGCTTTAACCCAGCACTGCCAGGTGACCACCAAACCATGTTCCAAAGCACCAGAGCCACATGGTTTAAATGCCTCTGGGGCTGGTGACTCCAGCTGCCTGCTGGCACAGCTCCAGCTGCATAGCTCTTGACTTCTTGAGGATTTAGATTCAAACTTAAGGTTAAGCCCATGCTTAACTGATTTGTCTGTCTCTCATTGCTCTTAATATCATATCAAATCTATTTAGCTCATGCTGATCCATCAATGGGTGTTACATTACACAAAAGAATATAAAATTATTGCTGTAGGCAGTGGCTTTAATGAACAATATGTTTTTCTGATACTTAATAAGTACTTAANTGAGAGTGATTGTCAGGAAAAGGTCTGCAAAAGAAACTGTTCTTTTTCTTTTTTGAAAATTAGCATGTAAAGGTTGTCTTTGTCTACTATCTTCTGCTGGCTTAGTGCACCCTGCTAACTTATTGAGCTATGAATACCTGCAAATCCTTTAAAGGATTAACTGTATCTGCCTGCTAAGCTTTCCAAGGCAGTTAAAAATAGCTGCAGGCTGATTCTACTGACACACTAAAAATTGGACCTACTCTACATTTGATGTTGTATTTGCTGCTGCTTTGACAGATGTAATGCACTCTGGAGATGCTTAAACCTTCTTAAAGATTCAGACTGACCAAGTAGGCTTGACACCCCCCTTATAATTAGCAGCTGTTTTCCCTTACAGCCCATAGAGAATCTCATGGTTCTCCTGAAAAATGCCAACCACCAAGGACATAAAAGGTGAAAAAAGAAATTCAGCTTAATATCAATGCATGAAATCCTTCTCTGCAGAAAAAGGCCACACAAGGTGCTCAGACTAGTTCCTGCAGTGCAGTCAGTCATGAATCACTGGATGTTTAGGGTTGGAAGGGATTTTTAAAGGTCATCTAGTCCAACGCCCCTGCAGTGAGCAGGGACTGTCCTTTCCATACAGGCTTTGTGGCCTTTACTAGCTGCAGTCATTGACTTAGAAAATGTGGATTTTTTCCACATTTACAGAATTATTACATTATTCTACATGCTGCCATTTTCTTATTGGATACCATGTGGATTCTTCTTTGCTACTGTGATTCCTAATAGATTCTTGAGGTTCCTGGAAAAAAATCAGAAGGTAGAGTGTACATAACAGCTGAAATTGGTTCTAGCAGCTGTAGGAGCTAGAGCACAGCATAAAGCTGCTTTGCTCCCAGCTGATGGGCCTCAAGCTAAATAATACTTAGGTGGGTGCATGAGTCCTGCATTTGTTCTGAAGGCAGAATATTGAAAACTAAATGCAGTGGATGTAGGTACTCACAGGGGGCACCTCTGTCAGCTTTCATGATAATGAACTCCTGATTGTAAATAATGTTATGTCTTGCCAGCCAGCTGGTCAGAGTGCAAAGCATTGACAGAAGTGCAGAAGGAAAATTGGATTCATCATTGTGGATTCAATCTTCAGTCCTAAATGAATGTTTTACACTGAAAGGCTGATAAAGTTTCTTTAGAGTTTATCTTCTCTAGTAACTAATTACTACTTAATGATTATGATGCTGTTTGGTAATGGAAGGGCTGTAGGTTTTCCAGCTCTTCTAAATATATAAGCAAACTGCATGATCCAAGCTGAAGATTCCAGCTTGGATACAATAAACAACATAATTAATATTAATATGTGCTACTTTATGTCCAAATACTTTTGGAAACTTAAGTTTCTTCTGAGGCAACTTCAGACTGAGCTAAATCAGAAGATCCCATTATCCTTTATATTAGTTCTAGCTAATGGAAGTCAATAAAAACTTGAGTAAAAACATTTAAAACCATTTTTATAGTCAGTATCTGCCCATCCATGGTCCTAGTCTACCTGAGGAACTGTCCCAGGTAAGCAAATAATATACATTGTTTCCTCAAGAAATGATAAGTAGTTCCTCTTTGATTTCATTGTTCTTTTCTGCTAGTTAAGATAAAAATCTTACATGTTTGTCACAGCATTTGCAGATTAAAATTAGTTGCTTAACTGTTTCTGCTGAAAAACTTAACATGCTTATATAAAATAGACTATGATGGTCATAAAGAATCACAGAATCATTTTAATGGGAAGAGACCTTTGAAATCACCTAGTCCAAGCTTTAACCCAGCACTGCCAGGTGACCACCAAACCATGTTCCAAAGCACCAGAGCCACATGGTTTAAATGCCTCTGGGGCTGGTGACTCCAGCTGCCTGCTGGCACAGCTCCAGCTGCATAGCTCTTGACTTCTTGAGGATTTAGATTCAAACTTAAGGTTAAGCCCATGCTTAACTGATTTGTCTGTCTCTCATTGCTCTTAATATCATATCAAATCTATTTAGCTCATGCTGATCCATCAATGGGTGTTACATTACACAAAAGAATATAAAATTATTGCTGTAGGCAGTGGCTTTAATGAACAATATGTTTTTCTGATACTTAATAAGTACTTAATACTTATTAGATAAGTGTAGCCTCTTATTAACCTGTGATTTATGTAGATTCTTCCCCCAGATAGTGTTAATCTACAGGAAAATTTAGTGGGGCATTTATACCTGACCAAACTAATGAGTGTGATATCAGATTGTCTGGAGAAATATGGATAGATTTAAAGAAAAAGCTTTGTAAGTGTTCTAATTATCTGATAAATCAGGAGCTAAGTTACAATATTGGCATATATTAGAATGATATTTATTTTTTTAAGTTTATAAACACATTTCTTTACATTTCAGTTCCTAAAACTTTTGACACCAAATCCATGTACCTCTTATATTTTTTCAGTTTCCCCTGGCATATGTGTCCTGTAAGGCAAGAGGCAGCAGAATCAAGAAATAAACATCTAACCATGTCACAAATCCAATTAACTCTAACAAGGCTACTAGTCAAGTGAGTAACAAAGTGATGCTGTCTGGGAGCAGCTTTGTATTTCAGATGGTACTGGGGGTGGTAGGACACCAGCTGGCCAAAGCAAAAACATTCTGGGCAGCTAAATTTTCTGCATCCTTAGTGGATGCAGATGGGTAAGACCCTGATGAGGCCACAGCACTAGAACATTTTCAGATGTCAGATTTCATCTCTTCACTGTTTTTATCAGCAGAGAGGATGAGGGAAGCATTCCCCTCACAGAATGGAAAATAGGTGCTCCTGTCATCACAAGGTAGTGCAGTGAAGCAGAAGCCACAGTTCCCATCACACAGCCTCTCCCCAACTCCCACTACCATGTCTATTGATGACAACAACCAACAGAATTCAGTGCAGCAGTCCTTTGGCAGAAATTCTGGTGACTGTCTGATCCTATGCATCTGAAAAGCAGCTTTCCTTTTTCTGTCTCCTGACACATGCAGTGTTCCATTTAATGCAACCCATTGATTAAATGATTGCTTCACTGATTTACATTCTCTCATGCTTGAGACTCAAAAATGTGGGTGAATTTCTCATCTCTAGCAGTGTCAATCTAGTGACACTCTTTAGGAAAATTGTTTTGGATTTATCTTGAGAGAACAGAAGTTCTTCACTGCATGCTTCCCCATAGAAAAGAAATACTCCATTTAATTTCTCTATAAAAATAGAGCATTTTATTACACTTGGAAGTTCTGCAGCTTTGTTTCTCTTCTCACTCAAACCTATTTCACAATCATGCATTAACCTGAAATAAAATGCTCACTTTCTATTTACACTTGAGTAATGGAAGGGATTTTAGACCCATTGAGTGTTGCACAATATTCACTATTATTGCTGTTAATTGTCAACTTTATTTGCAGCTCATAATAACCTGCTTTTCTAGTTGCCAGAACAGTCAAACATATGGTTTGTCAGCTCTAATACAGGCCCTAAAACTAGAACAAACAGCTAAACTTAACTTTGGGAAGGAGGGAAGGAATGTGTCTTTGGGAAAAAGCATGGCATTTGGGGTTAGCTCGTGTCTCACAGATGGGATACAGCTGAGTGGTGGTGGAAATTTCCCAGCACTTTTCAAATATTCCTACTTGATTGAAATTAAAATTATATCGACCTCATAAAAATATTCCCAAGGGAGCTTTCTCAGGTTTAGAGAGGGATTTCTGGCCTAGAAAACAGAAACAAATTCAGGAAATGACTCAGTGGAAAGGTTATTTATTAAATTTAGAATAGGAAGCTGAAACTGTTTCTCCTCTGCTAATCCCATGTTTGTATGCACTGTATCTTTTGGATCATTTCCCTCTTCATCTTGGCCAGAGTTTTGCTCTCACATAGAGGCCAAAAAAAGGTAAAATCTTCAGAAAGTCAGTAGTGCTTGTTTTCTAGTTAGTGTTGATTCCATCCTGCTTGACACTGAGAATGAAACATGAGGTGAGATGGGTACATTTATTTTAACTCTCAGGATGGTCTCTGAGGTCAGGGAAAGGAGCAAGATAAAAATAAATCAAGATTGCTTCTGCAGAAAAATCAAAATATCATCCTGCTTCTCTATTTTTCTAAGTGCATTGAAACTTGATCTTCTTGCTATGACATTGGACATAAATTGAATATAGCAAATGGATATAAGTTTAGATGTGGCCCAGGCATATGCTGACATAAGATTACCATATGTTAGACCCAGTGATTCTCTAGCTCCTGAGACATGTTTCATTCTTTAAATAGCTTTTCATCTTTTTAACACTTGGGAAGATGTGACTATTTCCATTATGCTTTTTTTTCTCCTTCCTTTGAAGCCACATGCATTTACAACTGACTTAGATTAGGCAGCAAGGACTGATAGAAAGAGGCTAAAAACCCTTTCAGAGATTACTACCACAGTCAAAAATATTGAGAACTTGAAGAGCCAACAATAACCATTGAAATGAAATTAAATCTACCTTGATCTTTTTAAGTAAAGAAAATATTATATGGATTGGGATTTTTGTCCTGGATTCATCTAGGAAGAAGAATGGAAGCTGCCAACAGGGTATTTCCTGAGAGGTTTTACAACAAACAAACAAAAAAACCCCAGATTTCTCATATGATCTGCAGATGTGCAGTGGGAAAGCATTGAGATGCAAATTTTACAGAAGGCTGCTATTTTAGGCAAATAATAGAACAACAAACCAACTAAATCTTAAACTAACTCCATCAGAATACTCTTCATATCATTCATCAAACTGTGTGACATAAAAACCACTCAATCTTATCTTCTTAAGTATCTAAAAGTTTTGAGGGGAAAAAAAGCTTCAAATTGACTGAAATACCAGCAAGAATTTTTAAATTTTTTTTTAAGAAGACCAAACAACAAAATGAAGTATAACAAAGAAACTTTGTGAAGGTATTTAAATTTTCATGCACATATTATTTTGCTTTTGCAACATCTCATATAGGTTTTATCAGCTAAATACTTCATCTTTAGTGAAAAAATAATTGCTTTATCCTTCTCAAGAGAGAAACTTTGTCTTTCTGAATGTCTGGAGAAATGCTGAGATTAATATCTACCATAAGTTATTTGTAAGAATTTACTTTTCCAATGTATAGATTCTATAGTTTGGAGACATAACCTAACTTCTCAACGAGCTCCAGCTTCCCAACTGTTGGAATACCAAGGATATCAAGTGTTAGATTTCCCTACAAAGTCTATGTATCAGCTTAGGCCAGCACACAAAGAATTCTTAAGCCTGGACTGAAAGAAGCAGTGTTTACTCAAAGCCTCTGATTCAACACAGGTAGATTTGCTTTCTATTTCTGCATCTCAAGGAGGGTCAAAGTGCTCTGCAGAGTAGAAGGACATCAAGTAGTGCTTGGCACATTGGACACAAACACATAGGTCATGCAGATATCTGACTTATCAAGAAATCAGTTCCTGGTTGTGCTAAAAGGCACTGATTTAATCACAAATTTTAGAGACATGCTCNTTGGCCAGAGTTTTGCTCTCACATAGAGGCCAAAAAAAGGTAAAATCTTCAGAAAGTCAGTAGTGCTTGTTTTCTAGTTAGTGTTGATTCCATCCTGCTTGACACTGAGAATGAAACATGAGGTGAGATGGGTACATTTATTTTAACTCTCAGGATGGTCTCTGAGGTCAGGGAAAGGAGCAAGATAAAAATAAATCAAGATTGCTTCTGCAGAAAAATCAAAATATCATCCTGCTTCTCTATTTTTCTAAGTGCATTGAAACTTGATCTTCTTGCTATGACATTGGACATAAATTGAATATAGCAAATGGATATAAGTTTAGATGTGGCCCAGGCATATGCTGACATAAGATTACCATATGTTAGACCCAGTGATTCTCTAGCTCCTGAGACATGTTTCATTCTTTAAATAGCTTTTCATCTTTTTAACACTTGGGAAGATGTGACTATTTCCATTATGCTTTTTTTTCTCCTTCCTTTGAAGCCACATGCATTTACAACTGACTTAGATTAGGCAGCAAGGACTGATAGAAAGAGGCTAAAATAGCTTTCAGAGATTACTACCACAGTCAAAAATATTGAGAACTTGAAGAGCCAACAATAACCATTGAAATGAAATTAAATCTACCTTGATCTTTTTAAGTAAAGAAAATATTATATGGATTGGGATTTTTGTCCTGGATTCATCTAGGAAGAAGAATGGAAGCTGCCAACAGGGTATTTCCTGAGAGGTTTTACAACAAACAAACAAAAAAACCCCAGATTTCTCATATGATCTGCAGATGTGCAGTGGGAAAGCATTGAGATGCAAATTTTACAGAAGGCTGCTATTTTAGGCAAATAATAGAACAACAAACCAACTAAATCTTAAACTAACTCCATCAGAATACTCTTCATATCATTCATCAAACTGTGTGACATAAAAACCACTCAATCTTATCTTCTTAAGTATCTAAAAGTTTTGAGGGGAAAAAAAGCTTCAAATTGACTGAAATACCAGCAAGAATTTTTAAATTTTTTTTTAAGAAGACCAAACAACAAAATGAAGTATAACAAAGAAACTTTGTGAAGGTATTTAAATTTTAATGCACATATTATTTTGCTTTTGCAACATCTCATATAGGTTTTATCAGCTAAATACTTCATCTTTAGTGAAAAAATAATTGCTTTATCCTTCTCAAGAGAGAAACTTTGTCTTTCTGAATGTCTGGAGAAATGCTGAGATTAATATCTACCATAAGTTATTTGTAAGAATTTACTTTTCCAATGTATAGATTCTATAGTTTGGAGACATAACCTAACTTCTCAACGAGCTCCAGCTTCCCAACTGTTGGAATACCAAGGATATCAAGTGTTAGATTTCCCTACAAAGTCTATGTATCAGCTTAGGCCAGCACACAAAGAATTCTTAAGCCTGGACTGAAAGAAGCAGTGTTTACTCAAAGCCTCTGATTCAACACAGGTAGATTTGCTTTCTATTTCTGCATCTCAAGGAGGGTCAAAGTGCTCTGCAGAGTAGAAGGACATCAAGTAGTGCTTGGCACATTGGACACAAACACATAGGTCATGCAGATATCTGACTTATCAAGAAATCAGTTCCTGGTTGTGCTAAAAGGCACTGATTTAATCACAAATTTTAGAGACATGCTCTTTTGCTCTTAACTATGTGACACTGGAAAGTTTGTCCCTCTGCAAAGTAAGGATGAGGCCTTAGTGAGCTTCTTTGAAATCAAAACTTTTCTGTCAATCTGAGTGTTTAAGTGGAAATTAAAAATTTGTGTGATTTAAGCTGGTCTTCTCTACAGGAAGGTAAACACCCCAACATGTATGGTGATGTGTGTATAGAGTTTCCTTTCACAACCACCTTTATTGCCAAATTAATTGGAATTTGGCATGAATTTTCTTCTGGATGACAGGAAGGGGAAAATGATAAAGGTGATATTAAACCATTTTTTGTTCCCTGTTCTAGGATGGCACAATCTGGGTGATCCCTGGACTTAAACCCTTTAACAGAAAAAAATAACAGTGGAGAGAAAAACAATAAAATACCAAATGCAAGAAAAATCAGAGCAGATTCAGAATGTGGGGAAGAGGAGGTAAGTGATGCCATAATAAATATGATACATGATAAATAATCTCATGGACTCGTGCTCCATTGTTTTCCATGTTTCTCAGTGCTAACCCCTTGTGCTCAGAAGTTTTACACCCACTTGTTCTTTCTGCATCCCAAGGTGATGAGGTTCTACCTCTCTGAGCTTCTCTGCCAGGCTCAACATCTCTATTTGTCTGTGAGCTCTATGTCACTGTGAGAAGCACTGCCAGATATTCCACCTCTCTTTTCTGTCTCTGAAAGCAAGGCCTTACTCAATGTATTTCCCTTTTCCTTTCCTTTCTCATTCTCCTTTCTCTTTTCCCCTTCTCTTTCTTTCTTTTCCCCTCCTCCCTCCTGGGAGTTTCAACATGTTTACTGGAGATGTGTGGCACTGGGCCAGTTCCCACCTGATGGAAAAACCCCTTTGTGTGAGAACATGCTGGGAATGTGAGGAACCTCAGCATGATCTGCTGACAGCTGTCAATCTACTCCTGCTGCTCCCAGTGGGTTGCTGAGTAAACAAAGCTTGTGCTGGTTTATTCACTGCTCACAGGCAGAAGAAAAGCTGGAGCTTTGTGAGGCACCATGATCTTCCAGGAAAAATATATCCCACAGCACTCTTAAAGCACAAATACTGCATTTAAATGAGATATTCCCGGTAGATCTTCTATTGACTTCGAGAAACAATTCAGGAAAAAAAGAGGGTAACCAAGGTGAGACCAAGAGCTGCATTCCACACACTGCATGTAAACGAGCTGGCGTTCAAGAATTCCATCTGCAGGGGGAGAGCCAGCCCTGAAACTGGCCTGTATCACATAGTGCCACCTAGGGACAAAGCTTTTAGAGTAGAGAAGGAGCCCTATTTATAGCAGAAAAAAAGATTCCTCATTTAAATCATTTGTATTTGGGAATTTAGTGGAATATAGGCAAGCAAAGTGCTGCTGAGATTTCCATATGGTTTTATATACCAAGAATCTTCACTTCCACAGCACCCTTTGGAGCTGGCCACACTCCTCTCTCTCTTCCATGGTGATTGGGGATGGCACAAATCCTGGTTTTCCCCTCTGAGGTGGGAGATTGTTGTCTTCCTGGGTTTGAGGCTGTAAGAACTTAAAATAGAACGTTGGAGAGTTTGTTTTGTGAGGCCAAAAGAGAGAGGAAACCCTGGGCTACTAATTAATCCAGTCTACTAAAGGAAGGTGTGCTGGTTGAGGGAGGAATGAGATGCTGGGACTGCTCTCTGTGTGGGATCAGAGGTGCNTGTTTGTTCTTTTTGGTTTCTTTTGATTGAGCCTTAAAATGGGAAAAAGAAACCTAGAAAAATCTGCCCATCTCTGTACCATGTTTAAGTTTTAAAGCTCAGTTTTGGGCTACAAGCCTGGATCGTGGTCATTTCTTTCCTGAAAAAAAAAAAAAAAAAAAAAAAGGAGAAAAAAAAAGGGAAAAAGGAGGTACTATTTTGGTATTTTCACACCTTTTTTTCTTCCCTCAGAGGGGATTTGATGTGTCACAGCAGATGGTGTACTTGCCTCACTGAGACCACAGACTCTCTGGGATCTGCTCACTTGGCAAGAGCTACTACACCTCAGGCAAAAAGCAAATTATACATACATGTGATCAAGAAACTCTTTCCCTTGTGCTTAGAGGAAGGTAGTGATGCTATCACAATATTTCTGAAGGAAAAATGTCAATATTTTTGATTGCATGACTGTATGTTTGAACTGTAATGCAGCACAAGTGTCTCTTCCACACACACAAGCAATTAAGAGTTTATTATTAATGAGGTGGAAGACATAATTCTATTTGTATTGAGTTCCTTTTAAAACTCATCCATACTGAAAAAAAAAAGGCCAGCTGATAAAAATGGCTTTGTCTAAGGAATATTTAAAGATGGAAAGAAGAAAATAAGGTCACGTCAGGTCCACAGCCCACATTCTTGCTCAGGGTGGATTTTTGGTGAGTTTTTTTCTTTTGCTAAAAGGAGAATAAATAATAAGGCTAGTAAATTTATACACAGTAGGAGGACTTGGTAGATTATTGGTAGATACTCTCTAATATTACGGCCTGATGGGCTGGACTAGCAGCTGTTTCTTAGCAAAGATACAAGGAAGCCAGAGATTTGGCATCAGATATTCATGGATCAGGACTGCAGGGATCTCACACATGGCTGTGTCTAAAAGAAACTCTTCAGATCAGAGTTTACTAAGGAACTGGGTAAGTGGTGATTAATGGAAGTTGCTAAACATAATGTGCTATATTCAGATTTATTATTCCAAAAAATTATTAAAGTCCTGAAATAATGTTTTTGGAATGTTGTATTTGTATTTATATTACTGTATTTGTATTATGCTCTGGCAGGGGTTGGACTAGATGATCTTCTAGGTCCCTTCCAACCCCTCACAATCTAGGGTTCTATGAATTCCAGATGCTTTACACTCAAGGAGGGAAATGTGGCAGCCCCTGCCGGCTCTGGCTGCTCGGGGCGGGACACCCCGGCACGTCTGGCCCGGGAGGAACCCACAACCCCCGCTGGAGACCGCGGCTTCCCAGTCCAACACCCAGGAGACCCCCGCGGGGCTCCGCTCCCCGCCCAAGCCTCTGGGTGAGGGGCGGGACGCGCACGCGCCTTGGCGGGAAGCTCCTGGGCGAGAATGGCCGCTGCGTGCTGACGTCAGGCGCGCGGTCCCCCTGGCAACGGCCGGACGTAGCGAGGCCGCCGGGAACCCGGAAGCGTCGGGCGAATAGGAGCGAGTGGCGCAGTCCGCGGGGCGGGCTCGGTGCGCGGAGGCAGAGGAAAAGTAGTTCCGGGGGGACAGCGGCCGATCGGCGGCGGAGGCTCGGTCGGCGCTCGGAGCGGCGTTCGTGGGGGATCCTCGGTCCCGTCGGCGAGTTCGGACTGCGCGGCCGCACGGCACGGCAGGGGACATGGCGGCGGACAAGGCTGCGGGTGAGTGCGGGGAGAGCTTCGGCCGACCGCCCTGCCTGCCTCGGGCCTAGGCCTGCAGGTGCGGAGGGATACGTTCCCGCGCTGGGGGGGAGCGGTAAATGCCGCTGCGTCCCGGGCGGAAGGAGAAAGCGCCGGCTGGACGATTTGCTCTGTTTTTTTCCTTCCGCCGGCGAAGTAGTGCCGCCGTTTCCTTCCGCCGCGAGAGAAGCGGCTCCGTGGCAGCCGGGCTGGTACCGCCGGTGGCACCCGCGGCCCGTGGGCACCTGTCCTGGGTGGGCACCTGTCCTGCTTGCGCCGTGTGGGGCCGGAGACCTCGGTGCCCTCGCAGGCCGTGTGGGTACAGCGGCCGGCCCGGGTGTCTCCTTGTCCCGGGCCGAAGTTGAGCCGCCAGGGCGTTGGTTTGTTGATCTGGGTTAGCTGGAAGGTACTGGGGATTCGCTGGAAGGTGCTGGGGATTCGAACGCTTCGTGGTGCTGCTTCATATCTGGAGTTCGGGCTGATTCCCTCCCAGCTTCTGCTTCTGTTTCACGGGATGGGTCTTGCCTTGAATTGGGCCTGAGAAAAACCACTTTAGAGAGAACTCAGCGAGATTGAGAACTTGAGATAGCAGTGAAACACCCAAAATAATTATCCGGTTGCTGAGCAGCTCATAAGCATTTTGCTGAGGTGCTGCTCATCCATCTGCCAGGGGAGAAGACCTTCCATCTCCCAGGGTCTTTCCCTCAGGTGGCAGCTGAGGGGAATGGAGGAAAGCCAAGGGGATTTGTGTTCTGTGTTTTGTCTTAGTTGGTTTTATGTGGTGTGAGCTGTGTTTAAAATCATCTGAAGCATTTTTTTCCTCTGGGTGCTACATATGAAACTCTTCAGACTCTGAAAAGATTGTGGGGAAAATCAGTGTAGTGTATGTGGTGAAGTTCCAAGCTGTCCTGTGTTTATTTGTAAGCACCCTAAGTATCTCCTAAGCTACAAGGGGGGAAAAAAAGGCATTCAGTTTTTAATATTTTTTGCTGTTACTGCAATTGTTGAAGGAACTTTTCAATTGTACTATCTTAAAGTATATACCTAAATAAAGACATGAGCTATGGCAAGATATTCTATATACTGTACTCATAGCAGTGAATTACAAATAAATTTCCACTCAGCAGTGTTTGCTTTCTGTCTGCTTTTTATTTTGTGTGTGTGTGTTTTGTTTTTGTTTTTTTTTTTGGTGGGGGTGTTGTTTGTTTTTTGGAGTGTGGGGTTTGGTTTTCTTTCTGCTTCTTTAATCTTTATGCAGTAGTACAGTGCTTCATAGGAAAATGTAGTTTTGGTCACACAAACTCACCTTGCAAAGGCTGAACTTGGAGGAAGATGATAGGCAGCTGTGAGATCTCTTGATAATAAAGACCAACTTCAGTGCTTTCACAGCTTTCAAGTGTTTTGGGGCAAAAAAAAAGGGTAGATAGTAGTTATATTTCAAAGGAAAAAAGCTGTGCTCTGAACTAATCAGCTTCAGTTTTCTTCTTCCTTAGGAAGGTTTCAGTAACAGCTGCAGTTCCAGCCATAAAACTGCCTGTCAGTGGGACAGCTCTGGTCTTGCTTCAAGTCATCCCCAGTTGGCTTTGTTGTTATTTGGTGTCTGTCTGGTTGTTTTTTTTCATGTCCCAGCAGACTTGGAGAAATACTGAAATCTGTAGACTTGTCCTGATTTATTTTTTTTTCCTAGGAAATCCATCAAGCAGCTACATAAGTGATGCTTTAATTACACAACTTAGGCAGCAGCCTCATTAGTTCATCTTTCACTTTACCAGAGACATTTAACTTCAGGATTCAGACCCCACCTTATTTGAGATGCTCCTTTTCCCCACTTGCACATTCCTCTTTGCTGCAGAAACCCTCAGCACACAGATTTTCTCTCCTGCCTTTCCCCTTTAAGGGAAAAAAAACCCAGTGTGAAGGATTTTTTTTATGCAGAGTCAGATTTTACAGCTCTGGAGCCCCCCTGGGATCCATCCTTCAGCTCTGGAACTGCTGAATCCTCAATTCTGTCTAAATCACTGGGGGTTATTTTGTAGCTGGCAAGTGTAAGGCTATTGAAGCTTCTTTGGCACCCTGATGCAGGGTGGAAATCACTGTGAAATATTTACAGCTCTTGGGCAGATGTCTTGTTGAACAGTGCAATGGAAGGGGTCTCACTGTCTTCCCAGCAACAACCAAGCTCTTAATAGGTTACTAAATTTGCTTTATTCCTGCTACTATGGATGTTAATTGGTGAATCTTTGTAGGTTTGATGGCCCCTTACTGGGGTTTGTCTTAGATTTGTGAATGTTCATAACTGGGAGCAGACAACCCAGTTGTGTTGGTGTTGGGGAGGAGTGGATTGTGCTGTGGACCTCACAGATAAGGGTTTGGAGCTGTTCAAAGTGCAAACAAAAGCAGCAGTTTGAATTGCATCTGGGAATTGCAGGGACAAGAAAGAAGACACTGAATTCCCAAAGCTGGCCTGTTAAGGCAGGTTAGTGTGAAAATCTAAACATTCAAGAGGATTTTCTGCAGAAGTGGAAACCTTTCCTGGTTTATAAAGTCTTTGCTTCAAAAATATTAAATTATTTTTAATATTCTAGAATAATCCTTCTAGAAATAAGATAGCTGGTGGCTGGGTGGCATTTTGGGTTGTGTTGTTTTGTTTTGGTTGGTTGGTTTGCTTTTGGTTTGGTTTGGTTGGCTGGGTTTTTTTCCCCTCCAGTAGTTGGTGTTGGTGGGAGTTTTTTCTGCTTCTTTGACATGGGTTATCTGTCTTGTGGTTTTGAATGCAGCTTCACTGAATTCTTAATTACATGATGGAGATTTTTTTACAGTAAAGAATAAAAAAGAAAAATTTAGGTAGGATTATTAAATCTACAGTGTAAGGAAAGGAATCCACTAGGAGTATAATTGTGATATTTTAGTGTAGTAAAGAGACAGTGCTGCAGTGACCAAGGAAGGTTATTTACTGGCAGGAGGAGCTTGAGAAGGGGAAGAAACTTCTTTTTTTTTGAAGCTGAATTGCTGTCATTACACTTGCAAACTTTCATCTGTCCACCTTACAGATCAAGGTGCTGAGAAACATGAAGGAACAAATACTTCTGGGATTACTGATCAGGAAAAGGAACTGTCAAGCAGTGCATTACAAGCTTTTCTGGTAAGACAGAGCCAAGCTCTGAGACATCAAATTTTCCACATAACTGCTAAATGGGCTTCTAGAATTATATTTTAATATAATTAATCTAATATTTAATATAATATAATCATTCTATAATTATATTTTCTGCTTTATTAGTACAATTGCAAATGCATTAGCACAAGATCATGTCAAAAGTAACACTGGTTGTGTTATAAATCCAGCAGATGCTTTTTGTGTCTGCTGTGCTGAGAAGACTGAAGGGGATGCTTGCACAAAGTGCACAAGAACACATTTAATCTTGATTCTCCAAACATAGTAGCTTTAAAAGCTGTGTAATGAGTTCATCAGAAGCAGGCTGCTGTTCTCTATCAGTGTTGGAAATGCATGATCTCCCCCAAAGAATTAATTGCTTCAAGCTAAAAATGTTATGTGAAAGGATTTAAAAGAACCATTTGTACTTAAAAATCAGCACTCAAACCTTCTCTGGGTTTAGCATCTGGTATTCTTTGTCAGAAAGCATTTTATACTGTTCTGCCTCTTCACATAAAACATATCCTTCAACATCTAGCACCTACAGGCAGCATTTTCTACCTGGTTTGTGTTTCTTGTGAGGGTTGGGTTCTTTTGTGTGTGTTAAAATTCAGGTACCAGGACTTTCAGTGTATATGTGATGGGGAAAGATTATGAAAACCAAGAATCTTGACACTCAAAATAATACTCTGAAGAGAAATCAGAATAACACTTTCCATGGAGCCATCTGTCTGTAATAAACTACTGCATGTGTCCTTCCTCCATGAAAATATTTATCAAGTTTGGATAGAACCTCAACTTTTAGACTTTTCATGCATACTAATATGCACAAATAATCAAGTTTCTGGGTAGATCTTTAGTTTACTTACTGTTGATAATGGAAATATGACCTTGCTTTCTAAACTTGCAGAGTTTAGAGGTGAAACTTTGTAGCCTGATAATGTCAAGTTTGTGTCTTCTAATGCATGTTTCTGGTGTGTCTGCAATTTCCAGGCTGGAAACTATGATGCTTGTTTACAACACCTAAATACCCTTCAAGACATAAACAAAGATGACTACAAAATAACTTTGAATACTGCTGTTGCAGAGTTCTGTAAAAGTAACCAGACTACCACAGACAATTTGAGACAAACCCTGAACCAGCTGAAGAACCAGGTAATGCAAACATGAGGTACTTGAGTTTGGGTGGTGTTAGGCATGGTGAGATCTTCCAGGGAAGCTCCTGCCCATTGTCTCCTAGATTTAACAAAGGAATAAGAAAGTAATATTGCTTCTAAAAATCTGTTTAATCCTTTAGGACACTTTTTAAATAGTTATTGTTGAAATTGATCTGAAGCTGAAACATTTCAGAGATCACAACCTTAGAAAGATCTGCTGTGTTCTTTAAAGTTCCTTAACCTGAATTAGTTTGAAATAATAGGAAAGTGCAAACATTACTTTGCAACTAATGGCTTTCAATTTCTTTGGGACAATAATGGATTTGATTTCCTTTATCTTAATGCATTATTATGGGGGTTTTTTTTCTAGGCTTGTGTGAAACAGCAATAAAACTTCAGAGCTTATCACCTTTACTATAAAACTTCAGAGCTTATCACCTTCACGGACCTATCTCTAGACAAATTAATACCTGTGGATTTTTTTAGTTTTAAATATTTGACACTGAAAAAAATATACTGGAAGTTGAATGAATTAAGTGCTTTTTTTTTAATTCAGGTTCACTCTGTTGTTGAAGAAATGGATGGTTTAGATGATGTTGAAAACAGCATGTTATACTACAACCAGGCAGTGATTCTCTACCATCTGCGCCAGTACACTGAAGCTATATCAGTTGGGGAGAAGCTCTACCAGTTCATAGAGCCTTTTGGTATGTAGACAGAAGCAAGAACCACAACAAGAGAACTTACCTACATCACAAAAATGTCTGCTTTTGTTATTTTTCTTCTGTAATGTTTTGGTTTTTCTCATAATGTTGCTTAGATGCACTTTATACTTTTTTTTTTGTTGTTGTTCTTTCAGTCACGTTTGGTATCAGAACTTTCAAATCCATTTTACTTTGCTTTCTATAGAAGAGAAGTTTGCCCAGGCTGTGTGCTTCTTGCTTGTAGACTTATACCTGCTAACTTACCAAGCTGAGAAGGCCTTGCATCTGCTTGCTGTTCTGGAAAAAATGATTTCACAGGGCAACAACAACAGCAAGAATGGAAAAAATGAGGTAAGCTTAAAATCATACAAATGCTACTAAGTCTTTACCAGATGTTTGCTTTAACTCAATCCAAAATTACTCTCTTAAAATACTTTTTGAATTATAAAACTGTTACATCACCTGTAAGCTCTAATTATAATATTTTGTGGGATTTTTTTTACTATTAAATGCTTCTTCCCATGAGAATCTAACTGCATTTCAAAGGTGACTAATAATAACACTTCCTTTTTTTTTCAGTCAGCTAATAATACAAATAAAGATTCCTTGAATCAAAAAGCTGAAAGTGGAGCATCAATAGAAGCTGCTAAATCTAAGATACATCAGGTGAGCATCTGCATATTATTCATAAAATAACATTTGAATTATTTCTTAAAACTGACTGCAAATCTAGTTCAGCATGAACTGTGATACTCTGTCTCTCCTTGAATTTCATGCTGTAAACAAAAAGAATGGATTTATCTCTCTCTTCCTTGGTGTACAGGAAAAACTGACCTAACACAGAAAGCCTCTATTTCAGTCCTTGTAGTTTATAATATATATATATATGTTTTTCTTTTAAACTGCAGTTTGCTGCTCTGCCATTACATCTGTTAGCCCCCAGTCTAAATCAGCTGAGGTTTTATTTCATTGTATTGTTCTATGGAAAAATAAGTGAAGACTCAAAATTCTTCTCTGTCAGTATTTATTTATTAGTGGTTTTAGTTTAGTAGGTAAATTTCTGGGATTAAGAATTTAGGTTAACAAAATGTGCATGTGCTTACTGTAAATTTGAAGCCTGTACATTTGTTGAAAGTCTCAATAGGATTCCTCTTCTTAGGGCTTTTTTTAAATAGCTTTTTTGATAATTACATTAAAAAATCTTGTAATAAATATCTAGATATATTCATTTTGCAAAACCTGCATGTTACTGGTTCTTATTTGACCAGCTTAATTTTTTGAACAGTATAAGGTGAGAGCCTATATCCAGATGAAGTCACTGAAAGCATGCAAAAGGGAGATCAAGTCAGTGATGAATACAGCTGGGAATGTGAGTATTCCTTCTAATTTACATCTGTTCTCTGTCTTAAAGTTCAGTCTGCTACCTTTCCTTACAAAGAAAGGTCTTGCTGAGGACAGGTGTCTAAAGCTTTCTGTAGTCAGTTGGGTTTGTCACCTCCTTTCTCCAACTGCAAGTAATGTAGAATTATCTTGTTTGTGCTGTTGTCAGTTGCTTAGAAAAATGCCCTTTGTTGTTAATGATATGAAAATACCAGTGAAACACTATTTAATAAACAGGTTCAGTTTGCTTTATGATTTAAGCAGCACAAAATAAGTTGTAGTTTGCTATTTGGTGTTACAAACTTCTGATGTCATTGGTTGTTTAGGCCAGTTCATAAAAGATGAATTCTGGGATGCATGGCCTCTGGAGTTTCTTCTTTTAGCTGAAGTTTTGTGGAGGGTTATTGCTTGCTAGAAAGTCGTTTCTTTTTTCATATAGGGGTTCTTGACTCAGAATTACATCTGCCATCCCAGGTAAATTGTACATTGAGGAGCAGGGAATGGGAGGACAGCATTTCCCTTTTGTTGCCAGTCTCAGCAGCTGCCAGTTAGACAGAAATCCTTTGGGGTCATGTTGTCAGACCAGGATGTGGATTTCTTTAACACTAGCAGCAGAAATCATGAAATGAGATGATTAACTGGTGTTTTCTCCTTCTCAGTCAGCTCCTTCTCTCTTTCTGAAGAGCAATTTTGAATATCTGAGGGGCAATTATCGTAAAGCAGTCAAACTTTTAAACAGTGCAAACATTGCTGAGCATCCAGGCTTCATGAAAACAGGTAAAACAGAAAACCTTCCTCCTGCAAGTACTTAAAGCTGCAGTAGAATAGGACTACTCACTGATAAGAATTTTAAGCATATTAATGATTGATTAAAGGGTAGGTTCTGAATGTCATGGTTTATACACTGGATATGTTTTCATCTTCCTTTTGCTCCTTCAAGTACCACTTTTAGGTTTTTCACTGAATGTTCTTCTAGAAGATGCAGCAGTTGTCTGTGAAATTGAAAGCATCAATTGAAAAAGATGAGAAAACTGTGCCTTTTGTCAGTAGAAAGTTAAGATTAAAAAAAAATGCTTGTGCTGTAAAGCTACTTAATTTTACTAGTTTGTTCAGTGCAATTTTGTGATAGCACTCTGAAGTTCTTGTGCTGTATTTTATCTAGTAGATAGTGCTGCACAGATTGCAATTACATACTAGAAATCACAGTTGGCCCCTAGTAAGTATGTTTTAAACATCTGTATTTCATAGNCAGCTAATAATACAAATAAAGATTCCTTGAATCAAAAAGCTGAAAGTGGAGCATCAATAGAAGCTGCTAAATCTAAGATACATCAGGTGAGCATCTGCATATTATTCATAAAATAACATTTGAATTATTTCTTAAAACTGACTGCAAATCTAGTTCAGCATGAACTGTGATACTCTGTCTCTCCTTGAATTTCATGCTGTAAACAAAAAGAATGGATTTATCTCTCTCTTCCTTGGTGTACAGGAAAAACTGACCTAACACAGAAAGCCTCTATTTCAGTCCTTGTAGTTTATAATATATATATATATGTTTTTCTTTTAAACTGCAGTTTGCTGCTCTGCCATTACATCTGTTAGCCCCCAGTCTAAATCAGCTGAGGTTTTATTTCATTGTATTGTTCTATGGAAAAATAAGTGAAGACTCAAAATTCTTCTCTGTCAGTATTTATTTATTAGTGGTTTTAGTTTAGTAGGTAAATTTCTGGGATTAAGAATTTAGGTTAACAAAATGTGCATGTGCTTACTGTAAATTTGAAGCCTGTACATTTGTTGAAAGTCTCAATAGGATTCCTCTTCTTAGGGCTTTTTTTAAATAGCTTTTTTGATAATTACATTAAAAAATCTTGTAATAAATATCTAGATATATTCATTTTGCAAAACCTGCATGTTACTGGTTCTTATTTGACCAGCTTAATTTTTTGAACAGTATAAGGTGAGAGCCTATATCCAGATGAAGTCACTGAAAGCATGCAAAAGGGAGATCAAGTCAGTGATGAATACAGCTGGGAATGTGAGTATTCCTTCTAATTTACATCTGTTCTCTGTCTTAAAGTTCAGTTTGCTACCTTTCCTTACAAAGAAAGGTCTTGCTGAGGACAGGTGTCTAAAGCTTTCTGTAGTCAGTTGGGTTTGTCACCTCCTTTCTCCAACTGCAAGTAATGTAGAATTATCTTGTTTGTGCTGTTGTCAGTTGCTTAGAAAAATGCCCTTTGTTGTTAATGATATGAAAATACCAGTGAAACACTATTTAATAAACAGGTTCAGTTTGCTTTATGATTTAAGCAGCACAAAATAAGTTGTAGTTTGCTATTTGGTGTTACAAACTTCTGATGTCATTGGTTGTTTAGGCCAGTTCATAAAAGATGAATTCTGGGATGCATGGCCTCTGGAGTTTCTTCTTTTAGCTGAAGTTTTGTGGAGGGTTATTGCTTGCTAGAAAGTCGTTTCTTTTTTCATATAGGGGTTCTTGACTCAGAATTACATCTGCCATCCCAGGTAAATTGTACATTGAGGAGCAGGGAATGGGAGGACAGCATTTCCCTTTTGTTGCCAGTCTCAGCAGCTGCCAGTTAGACAGAAATCCTTTGGGGTCATGTTGTCAGACCAGGATGTGGATTTCTTTAACACTAGCAGCAGAAATCATGAAATGAGATGATTAACTGGTGTTTTCTCCTTCTCAGTCAGCTCCTTCTCTCTTTCTGAAGAGCAATTTTGAATATCTGAGGGGCAATTATCGTAAAGCAGTCAAACTTTTAAACAGTGCAAACATTGCTGAGCATCCAGGCTTCATGAAAACAGGTAAAACAGAAAACCTTCCTCCTGCAAGTACTTAAAGCTGCAGTAGAATAGGACTACTCACTGATAAGAATTTTAAGCATATTAATGATTGATTAAAGGGTANTAAAACTTCAGAGCTTATCACCTTCACGGACCTATCTCTAGACAAATTAATACCTGTGGATTTTTTTAGTTTTAAATATTTGACACTGAAAAAAATATACTGGAAGTTGAATGAATTAAGTGCTTTTTTTTTAATTCAGGTTCACTCTGTTGTTGAAGAAATGGATGGTTTAGATGATGTTGAAAACAGCATGTTATACTACAACCAGGCAGTGATTCTCTACCATCTGCGCCAGTACACTGAAGCTATATCAGTTGGGGAGAAGCTCTACCAGTTCATAGAGCCTTTTGGTATGTAGACAGAAGCAAGAACCACAACAAGAGAACTTACCTACATCACAAAAATGTCTGCTTTTGTTATTTTTCTTCTGTAATGTTTTGGTTTTTCTCATAATGTTGCTTAGATGCACTTTATACTTTTTTTTTTGTTGTTGTTCTTTCAGTCACGTTTGGTATCAGAACTTTCAAATCCATTTTACTTTGCTTTCTATAGAAGAGAAGTTTGCCCAGGNGTCTATTCCTTGAGTATTTAGATTTTTAGGGTAACCCTGTAAAACTTAGATAACATCATTTGAGAATTTCCTCTTTTCAAGAGCCATCTGCTAGAAAACTTGAACTGCTTGCACACTAAGTTCTCTGAGCACCCCCAGGTGAACTTATTTCCATTTCCAATCTGTCAAATTGGCTTTATACCCATCTCTACTAGAATATGGTGCACAAGCTCTGGGGATCTGTAGCTTTCAGGTCAACTGTTCCAGAGAACTAGAATGGTAAACAGAAAGGTAGGTTAATAAAATGCTTGTGAGGCAGGGATGTAACATCTGTAAGCCATAAGCATCTCAGTGAAGATGATGTTCAGTAGGATACAGTGATGGATTGATCCAGGCTAGACTGGTGGGAGCATTTAGTGGGACTCAGTGACATTTCTCAGCTACAACAATGAAACTGTTTGCTGTTCTTGCAGGTGAATGCTTAAGGTGCATGTTCTGGAACAACCTTGGCTGCATTCACTTTGCAATGGGAAAGCACAACTTAGGAATTTTTTACTTTAAAAAAGCCTTGCAAGAAAATGACAATGCATGTGCACAGCTAGGAGCAGGCAGCTCAGATCCAGGTAAGAGTTTAAGGGATGAAAACTGATGGTGGAAGAGGGCTGGGTGAATCAAGAAAATAGAGTAATTATCAGCAAAATTCTGGTTCCATCTTTTTGCAGAAGACAGGATAAGGGGGGTGAGACTTCTCATTGGAACTTGATTTCAGAGTGTAATTGCTATTGCCAGAAATGATGAAATATGTTTTGGTTTGGGGTTTTTTTTTCCTCTCTTTTTCTCTCTTTTCAGGCGGCTGGAGCAATTACTTCTCTCTCATTTATAGTCTTTGACCATCAGTCAGGGAGATATAATGAAATAAAGTTTCTGTGAGCTATTATGCCTCATTAAAGATGTTATTTATAGTCCTGCTGACAGTAGGTAGAATCATCAGGACTTGAGGGATTTGTGGGGTTTCTTTTGTTTGGTTTGGTTTTTTATTCCTTAACTTGGAAGAAACAGAAAATGCAGAGTGTAATTCTGTCAAATTAGCCTTTGAGAAGGGTGTATTTCTCAAGCTTTCATAATCAACAATTCCCAGGCATCTATGAGAAATGTTCACCTGCTGTTTAGATTTATTGTTAGTTTTTTTCCCATCTACTTTTGTGGAAGCATACAAAAGACAGGAAAATAAATCAGCACAAATTTTCATGCTCATTAATCATACTTTTTTTTTCCTCTTCCATGCAAATGGTATCATGATGAAGTGATTTTTTTTTTTTAATTATTTCTTGTTTTCTTTAAAATCTAGTCACTATCACACTGTGTTTGGGTTTTTTCTGTTCCTCCCCTGGCCTTGTACCCCAGTGCAGTCTGAGGTGACACTGAGAAGACAGAAAATATATTCTGCTTGTTACAGCAAAGTGGTTTTCTTCTGGAATTTATATGAATAACAAAGATGTGTATTCTCACAAATCCAGCATTCTCTATTAGTACAGAACATTAACTTCAGTCACAATAAGTGGTTAGCATGTAGTGCACTTCAACCTCTATTAAGAATACAATTAATTTGATACCAGCTTTGATGTGGAAGGGAATTATTTAGAGGGAGAATAGAGATTTCTGCAATTAATGTGGTTTTTGGGTAGTTTTTGAGCTCTTTTCCCCACACAGCTTCCCTCCTCAAGTTGTCATTTCTGCTCTCCCATCCAATCTGGTGTCATCCTTTCCTGCAGGTAAAAAGTTTTCAGGGAGACCCATGTGCACTCTGCTGACCAACAAACGCTACGAGCTGCTCTACAACTGTGGCATTCAGCTCTTGCACATTGGGAGGCCCTTGGCTGCCTTTGAATGCCTGATTGAGGCAGTCCAGGTCTATCACTCCAACCCTCGACTGTGGCTGAGGATAGCAGAGTGCTGCATTGCTGCCAATAAAGGGGTGAGTAGACTTGGAAATGTCTGCTTTTTTTTACTGTAGATCTGGAATACATGTGAACAAGGGAAAGAAGAAATGAGCCCTTGAGTTGAAGTAGGCATCTTAATGGCTTGTGTTGCACTGTCTCTGTGTGATTTAGTGTATGTGTGTGGTTGTGTGTTCAATCTGAAGCTGTAACAGGTAAGGAACATCAGCATAGAAACAAATATCTTTAGGCTGTGCTTGACTTTCATAGAATCACAGAATGACTGGATTGAAAGGGACCTCCAGAGCTTATCTAGTCCAACCCCCTGCTGAGAGCAGGGACATCTGCTCAGGTTGCTCAGAGCCTCCTGAAACCCCACCTGGAATGTCTCTTCAACATCTCTGTAGTACCCAGCAATAGCACAAGGAACAGTGGGTAGAAACTGCAGCATAGGAGGTGCCACCAAGTTGAGGAGGAACTTCTGTGAGGGTGACAGAGCCTGGAACAGGCTGTCCAGAGAGGTTGTGGAGTCTCCTGCTTTAGACACTTTCAAAACCCATCTGGATCTGTTCCTGAGTGACACGCCCTGGGTGATCCTGCTCTGGCAGGGGGGTTGGACTCAAGTCCCTTCCAACCCCTACCATTCTATGATTCTGAAAAGTGCTGGCTATTTAAAAACCAGTTTTAGGATAAGTTTTTCCTTAAATCAGCAACTCTTCATCACTAACTTTACAGCAACAAGGTTAAGAAGGCTCATGGTAAATCAAACAAACCAACACCAGCAATGGCTGCATGCTCAAAAATCTGTTGAACAAGTGAATTTATTTTAACTTTGCAGATGTTGTGGTTCAGCCTCACATTTTCCATGGCCTGGTTTGAGAGCAGCATTTTCAGTGAGCTTTTTGAAGGCTGTGTCAGCAGGGAGAGAAGATGGCAAGTGTCCCAGTGCCAACTCTGACCACTACTGGGCTGAGCATGAGATTTCTTTGTAGACATCCTAGCAGTTCTCTTAATACAACTTGGGTCATTGTTCTTTTGCTTTCAAAACAGAGGAGAAAGTAGGTCAGTAGGCTATCAGACAAGCTGTCAGAACTAATCTGTGGTTACACTGTGCAGTAAAATCCCTCTGCAACACCAAGACAATAGGAGATGTCTGATCCTTCATGGTGCTTAAGATGTGCAACTGTACACACATCAACTATCTTCCTTTTAGCAGGGTTCACAGTTGTCTTCCAGCCTTCACTTATTTTGTCAAGCTTTGATATTTTAATTCTTTTTTTTTTTCTCTCTCTTTTTCTTTAGACATCAGAACAAGAGACTAAAGGTCTTCCCAGTAAAAAGGGAATTGTGCAATCTGTAGTAGGTCAAGGTTACCACCGGAAAATAGTCCTAGCATCCCAGTCAATCCAGAATGCTGTTTATAAGTAAGTATGTCCTCCATGGGCTCTTGCTTTTGTTACCATAGCTTTGTTAATCTGTTTATTGGAAGGTTTAAAGGTTGGGATGGAGCATCTGTTCATTTTGGAATTACTAACGTTGTGGAGAGAGAGAGAGAAGCTAAAATTTGGGAGAGTCCAAATGCCATTTGGGTGCCTCCTCTCTGGCTGCCAGCAGATGTCTCAGCTGGGTATTCACTGTAACTAAGAAGCTTAACACTGATTTCTCCAAAATGTCTATTTCCAGTTTTCTAAATCTCTTTTTATCATGTCTAAAAAAAACAGACCCTATTTTCAGTTATCCCCTGAGGAAACTAGGTGCTCTGTCATAAAACTTCAGAAAGTGAAAACCAAGTAAAACAAGAAAACTTGTAATGATGTGGTTGAATCTGCCCATTTTATTTGGGCATCATGGTGTACTTTCCATATATAAGAATAGCAAGGTACAGATGTCTTCATAAATTAAATGTGCTATATGAAAAATGATGTCACTTTTTTTTTAAGGATAAAGTTTTCTCTGCATTCAGATCTTTCTGGAGCTCTGCTTTTATTTTTTTGTTTTTATTTTAGTAGGATTGCTACTCACTGGCTAACTTCTGTGTCTCTTTAAGTGATGGGCAGTCCTCAGCAATACCTGTAGCCAGTATGGAATTTGCAGCAATTTGTCTAAGAAATGCCTTGCTGCTACTGCCAGAAGATCAGCAGGAGCCAAAGCAGGAAAATGGATCCAAAACTAGTAATCAGCTGGGGGGAAACACAGAAAACAGTGAAAGCAGTGAAGCATGCAGGTAAACAGAACCACATAGAAACTTTGCTTTTTGTCCAAAGAAACTCTTGGCAGACTCTCTTAGCAGTGTTGGGATATCAAGGAAGTTTGTTAGCTGATTTAATTACTGGCATGCTAATTTTATTCTAAAGCACTGAGTTGATTCCTACCATTTGTAACAACTTCAATACATTGGATAATCCCCCTAATTGAGCAGGCTGAGGTATATTCTTTTATTCACAATAAAACAGTGAATACTTTTAGTGGTTAAAGGTATTTTTAAATCTAATTTTTGCAAAGGGATGAAGTATAGAAATCACAACAGTGTTCAGGATAGAACAGCTAGGAAGAAAGCACATGCCTATTTTTCCATGGCTTCAATTCCCTGGTTTTTAGGCTGTAGATTTTTTGCTGTCCTTCTAAAAGAGGTGAATAAATAGCAACACTTATTACATTAAGAATTTTTAAAGTAGCTTTTTATAATCACTCATAATTAATTCATTGTTTTTATTCTAGCAATAAAAGTCATGAAGGGGATAAATTCATTGCAGCTCCACCTTCTTCACCTTTGAAGAAACAGGAATTGGAAAATTTAAGGCAAGTAAATAATATGAAATAGCATTAAGTGAGCCCCCTCTGAAACTATGCTGTTTTCTGGGGTCATTGCTAGTTTTGGGGTTTGTTTTTTTTAGGTACTTGCAATGTTGGGTTGTAGCTGTTATCTAAGGATGCCTTTTTTCAAATGTGTGTGCTGCTTTTCTTCTGGACTTTGAGTCTGAACAAATAGAAACCAGCCAAAATATCAGTTCAGAAGGTAGATCAGTCTGTGATTCAAAACTAAAAGAATCTGGTTTCCTAAATGAGAAAGCTAAAAGCCTGTCAGTGGTGGTTGTGTTGGAGCAGGTGGAGGTTACAGCATGGTACGTTTTCCCTGGAAGGCCTTGACAGGGCTAGTTTGGAATTGAGCCCCCACAACATCCTATGCTTGTGGGATGGGCAAAAAAAAAAAGCAGAAAATGGTAAAAGCAGCTGTGCTGCTTTCCAATGAGGACAGTGCTTTTTTCAGCAGGAGTTTGCATAAAATAGAAAGAAAAATTACCTCTGCTAGGCATTTAACTTCCTCACCATGGAAGAGCTTTAGGTAAAACATGACTGGACAATTTTTTTTGTGGTGAGATGTCAAAAAATATCCTTAAAATAAAAAGATCCTTAAACTGCTTGCTCAGCAGTCTGAGTGCTCTCCAAACAGAACAATTTCCATGTGTCTAAATAAGTATAATTTATCTGCAACCTCTGCTTTTTCCCAACAAGATTATCTTTTTGCTGGCAGTGTTAATTATTTCATTGCAAATCTCTCTTACTATAAAGCTTGCACCTATTTAGAAAAAAAAAAAAAGAATTTGTTTTAAGTTTCCATTATGGACAAAGCATAAAAGTAATTTCCCACTTCAACTCTTGGGTAAACGCTCTGTTCCAGCCCAACTCCAGATAACCTGTGTTTTCTAATGACCAGCTTAACCTTTACTTTGCTCCACAATGTGTAGCAAATCTACTTGTACTTATTTAAAAGCAATTTAGCAGGAATCTGTGAGGACACATTAGTGAGACCTTGATTATTTCTCCTCAAGTGGTACAAGCATGTGCTGCTTGAAAGCCCTGAATTGCCAACAGGGATGTGGCTTGGCTGTGTTGTGGGGTTATTTTGTTCTTTCCCTCCTGTTTAAAATGTGGTTGCCACATGTCAAAAATACATCATGGCTCACTGTGATTTTTATTTTGTAATTATTATTTTTAATTAGTTGTTTTCTTTCACAGTCAACTGTTATCTACCTCTGAAATGTGAGAATAAGTCAGGTAAAGCTTATCAGCTTAGTCAGAATGACACTGCTTCTAGTAAAGAACATATATAAGGAAAATAATTCCTCTTTTCTTGCAATACTTGTTTTTGGTGGTTAAATCCAGAGGACTAGACCTCTCTAGAGAGTGATTCTGCTAGAATTATTTCTAAGTTTCTGCAGATAACTGTGAAAAGCAAAATATGTTAGTTAAATGTTAGTATCTTCCTCTGGCCTTACTAAGGAGGTGAGAAAATTAAATTCTTCTCTAGTCAGAGAAAACTAATTAAAAAACCCCTGAAAGTTGGCAAGGATTATTCTGAGGAATAGATGTCTGTTCAATTATGTTTGTTGCTGTGAAGTCACTGGATTGAAAAACCTTTATTGTAGAATGGAAATGGACAACATAAGTGCTTTTTTTTTTCCATGATTCTGTACAGTTGCATACCCTAGTAAGAGTTTAAAGTGACTGGCTTGTTCCCAGATATTTCTTAAAATAATATTTAATAATTATTATAATTATTTAATAATAA
>VYZU01063637.1:74098-120760 GCA_013401355.1 Ceyx cyanopectus | reverse complement strand
TATAATTATTTAATAATAATTATGATAATTCTAGGCATACGTGTCACATGTATTGTTTGGTATTGTGCACAAAGTAGTTGAACAGACTACTCTCCTAATGAGCAATAATTCAATGTCAGGAGTTTAAAAGCAACATGCAGATTTCTGAGGACACCAGATCTTGCCAAGAATTTATAGAAACTCCAGATTTTTAAGTTTCTTTTAAGCAGTTTTGCTCCTTTGCTGCTTCTCATCTCCCAAGCAGCCAGTTCTGCTCTGCTTTCCTCACGTGATTTGTTTCAGTGGAGATGGAACAGCAACAGCCCTCCTGCTTCTCTCTAGAGTGAACAGCTCTGTGTAAGAATGTGAATTTTCCCCTTGAAAACAATTCCTTAAAGGAATAGTTTGATCCCCTGCTTTGTCCTGGATAGATTTTAACTGCAAGCCCTTGCATGTCACCCAAATACTTCCCTATTTTGAAGTGTGCATACTCTAGTGTTATAAATGTCATCCCAGGACCATCCCTGACATGGATAACTCCAGAGGTGATGCTGTAAGGACCACCACTGCCCTCCAGCAGCCCTCATCTCTTCTCCACACCTACCCAGTCTGCCATAGCTCTCCATTCAGAAGCTTCAGTGTTCTGCTTGGATATTAATTATTTTCTCTGTGCTGTAACAAAGCAGATAGTTCCTATCCCCTGTTGTCCTTAGGCAGCCTACTGGAATGATTTCAGAGTAGTGATGTTTTCTAAGTGTTTTAGCAGTGCCATTTGTGTTGTCTCCAGGGTAAGTTTTGATGAACTGCCTTTGCTCTGCCTTGCCCTTTGCCTGAGAAAGCAGCCAAGTCAGACGTGGTGTTTGGGCTCCCTGAACTCCCAGTCAGTGTGGGCTGACAAACCTCGTTGCCCAGACCTCCACAAGAGGCCTGTTTGACATAATGTGGCAGTTAAAAAAAAACATTTTTCTTTGTCCTGGTGCAAAGGCAGTTTTCTTTAGGGCATGTGGAGGCTCAGGGATGCTGGAAGTCTGCCACGCTCAAAGGCGACCCGTGGAGTTTGGTCAGAATCCTGACCGGGGTGAAAAACTAGTTTGTCTTTTCCCTTGTGGGGCAATTCTTCTGCTCTGCTTGGCTGTCAGCTCTCCTGAGTGTTTCCTTCAGCCAGCTCCACAATGGCTCCAAGTGCACAAGAGCAGGACTGCAGGGGAGAAAACCCAGATATTTCCCCCTTCTCACAATGCCTGTTGCTGATTTTTGCCATGGCTTCAAGTGACAAGTCCTTAGAGCAGAGGAACAGGGTTTTTTTTTTTAGTCTGGACTTGTGTGATTGGAATGTGTCTGGTGCTTTAATTTGCACTTTCAGAAATAAAAATAGTCTGTAAAAAGTGGTGGGAAATAGAAGACACAGCAGCAATAGCAAGCAGCTCTTGACTTGTCACCAGCAATACCCCCCAAACACTTGGCACCTCTGCTGGTTTCAAAGCTCAGAGACTCCAAGCTGCTAGCTGGAAGCAGACTGGCCTTACAGAGACATCCCAGCCCCCCCCAGTTCCCTCCCCCAGTCACAACCTTTCAGAAATGCTTTAGGTTTGGGACTTGAACCGGGGAAGCTCTCAGGAGCTTTTGTGTGTGTTCAGATTGGATGTGACATCTGGGCAGGGTGGAGAGGAAGTGGGGGGTAGGGAGAAACACTGGAGAAGTTTCTTATCCTGCTTGTGCATCATTAAGGAGCATGCCTCCTGGGAAAGGGGAATAAAGGCACCCCAGGTCCTGCCACAAATTACATGACTTACTGCTGGACCCAAAGTGGGCTTGACAGTTGCCAGAAGGTTGATGTGGTAACAGCCCACCTACAGGTGGGAGAGTCACAGGCTCTCCTCCCCTCATTCCCAACCCAAGACTCCACTGAGGATCCTCCCTGGGGAAGGGGAATCCATGCCCACAGTAAGGCACTGCTGGCAGAGCCTTGTGCCCAGAGGGACTTTCTGCCAGTACTGACTGATGCCTGGCAAGGTGGAAAATATCCTCACGTGCTGTCTGGGGAGGCAAAGGTGGCGGGGGGTGGACTAGATCATCTCTAGAGGTCCCAACTCCAATGATTCTGTGAGTTATTAGAGTATGGAGCTTGGCCCAATGATGGCATCCTGATGTGGGGTTATTGTTTGGAGATGGAAACTAGGAATGGTTCAGATTTCATTACAAGAGCTGTCACAGATTTTGTGGGTTTGAAAAGATAAATCTGTGACAGCAACACAATGCCACAGACCAGTCAGAGCCTTGGCAGTGGGCTGCAGTTCTCAGTTGAACACCAACCTGAAATAGCCACATTCTCCAGTATTCCATGTCTCCCTGTGTGCAAACATTGCACAGCACAACAAGCAAATACCTAGAGATTGTGTGTGATAGAAATCCAGAAATCTGCTACCCTCTGCTTCAGCAGGAGGAGAGGGCAGGGGAGTACAGATGAGGCAAATAAGAGTGAGAAAGGGATACTGTGAATGAGAAAAATGACATGTGGTGAGGTCTTTTTTTAAAAAATCTATTATTTATGGTCAAAATTGCAATACTTTAGTGAGCACACTGGTGGTCCTTGGTTTATACTGGTAGAACACTATGGATGTGTCTTGTAACCCAGAGAATGCAACTTTACTTCACAGTTTGATGCAAAGACACTGTAAGTTTTATTTCTTCAGTATTTAACAAGAAAGACATGTAACAGCTGCATCTGGAATCACAGAATTCTCCATTTAACATATTGCCTTCCTGTTCCCCCCCACACCCTTTTTGCTTTTTTCCCCTCCAGGTGCTCAATTCTGGCCTGCAGTGCTTACGTGGCTCTGGCTTTGGGTGACAACCTTATGGCACTGAACCATGCAGATAAACTCCTGCAGCAACCAAAGCTCTCAGGGTCTCTGAAGTAAGTCTGCTCTAGATGTTCACTGACACCCAGGAACCTGAGTTTCCTCCTCTGTGCATGAATTCCATGCAGTTTGGAATCTATTGCTGCTTTTGTTGCTCTTTGTTACATCTCCAGCTCTGGGTGCCATGCAGTGGGAGGACCCTCATGTCTCTGTCCTGATTTTCCCTGCATGTGCCTGTGCTGGCACAAGGGGCAGCTGAGGGCAGGCAGCATTAGCCCTGCCCTGGGACTGAAATCACAGCCTTGGAGGGTTTGCTGGGTCAGTGGGGTACCTGATTTTGGCAGGACTGTCACTTCACCTGCTACTTGCTTGTGTAGGTTCCATTCTGCACTTCTTTTTCAGTCCTCATCAGGCACTGTACTTTCTGAAAGGATATTGAAAGCTAATTGTTTCCTTTCTGAAAGGATATTGAAAGCTCATTCTGTTTCTACTCACCAATTCTCAAACTTCTGGGTATTATCAGAATACTTGATAAGCAGGTGAACTGCCAAGGAGCATGTCAAGTAGCAGTTTCATGTGCTCACATCAAAAATGACATTGTTTGTCTTACATGACAAATTGTAAGGGTTGTTATGCTGACATTTGTACCCCAACCCTTTGCTTTGTAGGTTTCTGGGGCATTTGTATGCAGCAGAAGCTCTAATTTCTCTAGACAGAATATCTGATGCCATCACTCACTTGAACCCTGAGAACGTCACTGATGTTTCCCTTGGGATCTCTTCAAATGAGCAGGATCAAGGTTAATGAATCCACACTTCATTACAACTGGTTATGCTTTGGCTGCTTTCCTGATGGCATTTTCTATGTACAAATATAATGAGGATTAAGGCAGCTTTGTTTTAGGACTGTGCTGGCCTTTTGTTTGTTTGTTATTATTATTTTAGGGAGTTAACTCTTGTGTTTGTGTTGTTGTGCTTTTTGTTTCCCTTTTGCTTTTGTCTTTTGCATGTTGGTCATTCTTTTGAGGTGGTTAATTCTGTGACATAACTAGCACTGTATATTGCAGCATTCTGCCTTGTTTGAAGGCAACTTGGGAAAGTTACAGTGCAACTCTGGTTAAGTTTGGGCTTTATACTTTCTGTTCCAGCTTTTTAGTCTCTCAACCAGGCTTTGAAGTGCCAGTGAAGTGTACTTACTGCATTTAGTGAGAGATAGAGGCCTAGAGAACTTAGCTGATCTCTACTGTAACTTTCTTGCAGTGCTTTCAGTTGGTGTTTTCCAACAGTAAAATACTTGAGAGCCTGGCTGTGTGGTTAATCCACAGCAGCTCTGCTTTCAGTGACATTTCTGCTGTTTAAACTTCACTGGACTCACCTGCAAATCTAAAAGCAAAGCATGACAATGTCTTACATGACAGAAACTCTTGAGCAAACTCCTGTTTTCTCAGATCCTGAAGAAAGCAGCAATTTGGTATCTTTGGATTATTTTTGTAATAAGCTTTCTAAAAAGTTCCCAGAACATGATGGCTTTTGTGGGCATTTTCTTTGCAGGGTCTGACAAAGGAGAGAATGAGGCCATGGAATCTTGTAAGTACCAGCCACTTTATTCAGCAAAATACCACAACTTGGCCAATTTGGGAAAAAAACTGTACAGAAAAAAAGGAGAAAAAAAATAATTTTTTTTTAATTGCAGCTGGCAAGCAGACCCCTCAGTGCTACCCCAGTTCAGTCACATCTGCAAGGACAATGATGTTATTTAACCTTGGGAGTGCTTACTGCTTGAGGAGTGAATACGACAAAGCTCGGAAGTGTCTCCATCAGGTATGGAAAGCACAGCTCAGGACAGGCTCAGGGACAGAGCTGCTGCCTCCAAAGTGCCTTTCAGAGCACAGTAAACCCTGCTGGCTTCAGAGCCTAGGGTTATTTGTTGAGATAGCAGATCTCCTGCCTTTATTATTAACATAAAATGAAGGATTTGGGGGTAAATAGTTTATTTTGTGTGTGTGTTTGTTTGGGTTGGGGGTGGGTTTTTGGTTGGTTGTGTGGTGTTGTGGGTTGGTTGGTTCTTGTTTAATGGCCCAGAAGTAATTGTTACAACTCAGACAAGAAGGTTATTGAGGGCCTGAAGTTTAATTCTCTCTAATCAGTTAATAACTCACCAGCTAAGTTGCATCAATTAACTTTAGGGCTGTGAGAACAACTGCAGTTCTGCTGCAGGTTTGTCCCTTGCCTGCTCCTTGGCTCAAGCATTCTCAAGTACTGCTTTTGAAACTCTGACTCTTCACTTAACATTTGGTCTTTCTTATGGCTGGGACCCACTTCTTGCAGTGCTGTTTGTCTCTGCAAGCATTCCTGCCTGACAGGAGGGCTACTCCAATGCATGGTGAGCTGCAAAATGAAGCAGCAGTCCTGCAAAGTACTTGCTGGTAGTGCAGGTGAACAGGTTCAAGTTCTGAGGTTCTTAACAGCTTGTTGAGCAGTTGTCTTGCTCGTTTTCCTCCTGAGGCTTGTTGGGATTGGGTGGGTGTCTGTGCTTGGGCTCTGGAGCACATGTGTGAAGTCCAAAGGAGCATAAGGTTCATGGATGTAAAGTCCAGTGGGTCTCTGTATGTATGTCTTTGGAAATGAACAATGAAAAAAATGAACAATCCCTGTTAACTTTATTGTGAGCAGTGGATGGTCCCTTCACCTGTCATCTCACCAGGAAACACAGGAGATTTTTGGCTCAAGAGTTGCAGATTCAGATTAACATCAGCATACAGCAGATGGTGCTGCTAATTAGTGTGAAACAGGCTTGGAAGGCAGATAATCTCAGTCTCTCCCTGGCTGCATAGACCTGATTGAGTGCATTAGTGTAGAAAAAATAAATCTTACCTTAGTTTATGATTCACTTGTTCTTGTTGGCCAAGATGGTGGGAACAATCTTGTCTGGGGTGCTTTGTCTGAGCTGGATGTTTCTCTTAAGCACATTTTCTCCCCCTCCCCCTTCTTTTTCAATAAGGCTGCTTCACTGATCCACCCCAAAGAGATCCCTCCAGAGGCTATTCTGCTAGCTGTGTATCTTGAATTACAGAATGGTAAGTTTTGGAAGGTTCTGTTGGCCTGGATTTGGGCTACAAGGCAGGGAACAGTCATGGAATGATGCCAGTATTTGAAATTACATCCTTGAGGCCCAGTCTCCACTTTGCACTGCTGGGGATCTGGGTACCTTCCTCACCTCCACTCTAGAATTCCTAACCCTTTCTAAGCTGAAATCTTCGCTGCTTCTTACAGAAAGCAGCAGTCTTGAATAAACTCAGTAAAGCCCTTGGTGAGGTTTATAGTGTAAGAAGGGTTTGAAAAGCTTTACATTAAAATACAAGTGCAATCCAAGTTTCCCACAGCAGCCTTGTCCAGGCCTGTGGGACAAGTGCTGCAGCAAGGCTTGTAACACTGCTAGCACTTTCCTCCACAGTGCTTCCAGCTGAAGGCTCCTTGGGATTGTACATCAGGGGAACCTGGGAAGATTCTGCAGTGTGAACACTGACATTACAGACAGGAATGCAAATGGCAGCACACTGGGAGGGGAGTTGGTGTGAGATCTAGAGTCTCACTGGGTAGAGAGAAAAGGTGCCCTTCAAAGGGCTGAGGTTAAAGCTTTGATCTTTTCAGCTCAGAATAGGTAGACTCAAGCAAAACAGTTGTTTCAAATTCAGTTTTCAATGCCCATGGCAGCATTTCACCCCACAAGCAGAGTGCTGGTGTGCGTGGCCTGGGCACAAGGGCTCTAACTCAGAAGTTGTGTTGTAGGGAACACCCAGCTGGCCCTGCAGATCATCAAGAGGAACCAGCTGCTCCCTTCCGTGAAGACCCTCTCGGAGCTGCGGAAGAAGCCGGTGTTCCAGCCAGTCCACTCCCTCCAGCCCATCCAGATGCCAGCTTTCACCACTGGCCCAAGGAAGTGAGCTCCTGCTCCCAACCCTGCTGCTGCCCTGCCCACCAGGGATGGGGATTTTGGACTTTGTTTTTTAACCTAGGACACCTGCATACCCCAGCTGCTGGAGTGTGGTCGGTTCTGTACATTTTTAATAAAAGATGGAAACTGAAAGGCATGGTTGGAAGTGGGTGGAAAGCAGGGGGCATAAAAGAGAGGGGGGCAGCTCTGGTGCAGGTGAGTGTCCATTTAGCAAAAAGAAGTAAGTAACAGAGGGGGTAATTCTGCTCTTTTTAAGACGACTCTCCAGGAAGGAAGAATACAACTTAACTGGAGTCCTGCTGCACTCCTCTTGAGCTGTTGTCTTGACACACTCCTCCTCCCAGAGCCAGAGGAGGCTTTTGCCCACCTTTCCTGTGTTGCTGGAGCTACAGTCCACTGCCCTCCAGCACATGGGTGTTTGGTCCTTGCAAGGGGCAGGACAGGGGGATGTGGATGTGTGGGCAACTGCAGGTGAAGAGCAACAGGCACAAGGAAAGGAGTTTTTTCTGCAGGTCATGGCCAAAGATGAAGAGGTTTGTGTCCCTTCTGTTCCCTCTCTCCACCCACTTTACTCTGGTTACCTTAAGTGCAGATAGCACAGGTTGAGCATTTACAAGGCTCTAGTGCCCAGGGTTAGCAGCAGCTTCCAGGTGACCTTTCCTAGCCTCTGGCTCTAGTTTGGAAGGGGTAGCAGGTTCCAGAAGCTAAGAGGTTGTGCTGTAAGGACACACTAACAGCCCTCACCCTTGCAAGAAGGTTGAGAATTAGTAAAAGTCAACCTTGGGGAAGAAAAAGCTGGTCTGGAGCCAGCAGGGGGTGGTCAAGGTGGCAGAGTCTGGAAGGCAGGAGATGAAGCTGGTACAAACTCTGTGACCAGGGTGCATGTGGTGTCTTGTAATATACTGCTGGGGGGGTGGGACTGAGCTGGGGGGTAAGGGGGCCCTGGAAAAGGCCACTGTAGGAGGTGCCTTTAGCTTTAAACTTGGAGTGGGGAGGAGGGTTCCTGCCTGGTTCTCCTGCCCTGCTGCAGCAGCACTGCTGGAGATCTGCTGCTGTCTGCCTCGGGTTAGAGAATGGGCTCTGCTGCTTGTCAAGGCTTTCCAGAGTAATGACCACATTCCTGTATCAGTGGAGGGATCTGTACCCACTAATAAAACAAGAGGAAAAAACCCCAAAACCAATAAAACCAACACAAACAAACACACACCCCCAAAAAAAACCCAACCACCCAAACAAAAGCAGAGAAAAGTGTGTGGAGATCACAGCTCTGAGGAGGTGACAGGGAGCCAATCCACCCCTCCAGCCCCGAGGAGATGGGCTGATTAACCCTTTTGTATTTAAAGATGCTCGCTGTGTGGTCCCCACACAGAGAAGATCCTTCCCTGCCTTTTTTTTCCCCACCCCACCAGGAATGCAGGGCATTCACATGCAAAAGCTACAAAAGCTGCCAGCAGTGTCCAGCTCCAGCAGGAGCCACCCCGGGCTCCCCTTCAGGGCTCCCCTCCAGGCTGGCTGGGGGTTGCCCTTGTTCCCCAGATAGCTCCTCTTATCTCAGCTGCATTTGCATGAGAACAAGGATGGCCCTTCTGCCCTCAGGCAGCCACAGGGACCCTGCACTGCTCCCTGAAGAGGAGCAAGTGCTGGAGTGGCAGCAGCTGGGCACCAGTTTACCCTTCAGAAGGAACAAATATGGAGACAGGGAACAGTAAATCACCTGCCTGCTCTCTGGCACTACCAGAGGCACAACTTGCTTGGGTCTTTTCCCTCAGTTGACTTCAGGCTCTGAGAGTAAATGTGCAATGTGTCCTAGGGTGACAGCAGGCACCACTCAGCCCAGTTAGTGAAGTCAGTGATGCTTATTGTCTTACTGGTTCCAGGGTCCAGCTGTCCAGGGAGAGAAGCCAAGGGAATACACAGAGTGCCACAGGAGGCTGGGCAAGCTTCTCAGCTTGACATTTCCAGAGCAGCCTTTCCCCTCTCCTTCCTTTCAGCTGAAGGGATCTCTGTGCTGCTGCTCCAGCAGCAAGAGCAAGCAGCAGTGCTCAGTGATGACAGTGGGCAGGGCACAAGGATGGTTGTGGGGCAGGGTCCAAGGATGGTTCTGAGCAGTCCTACAGCTGTGCACAGCTCTGGCCACAAAGCACCTCAGCTTTGTGAAGTCAGTGCAGTCAGGACCTTCCCAGGCTGGATTCCACCTCCACTGCTACCCAATGCTGGGAATTCAGTGAATGGCCTTAATTTAAACCTTAATCAGAGTATAAAGAGCATCTTTCCATGTTCACTGCTTCTTTTCAAGCCTTTTCCAAAGCATGAAGGACCTTTTCTGCTTACCTAACATCTTAGCAGTCTGCTCTGCAAGATGCCAGATACACCTTTAAATGGTCTCATGGTTTTGCTTTACACCACTGCTCAGAAAAATCATGGACTTGGAGCTACAAAAGTGGAAGAAATGGAAACCTAGAAATGGACCTAACAAGGTGAAACCAGGAACCTTCTGGCAAAATGCTGAAGAAACTGCATGGGGTAGAAGTGGTGACATCAGTAGCAAAGGCATTTCCTCCACACATGACAATGAGGTTGGTTTTTTGAATAGACTTTAAAACACAAAACCAAAAAAAAAACCCCACAAAACAACAAGTGAACAAAACCCCAAACAACAAACCACATTCCTATCCACAGCACCTCCTCCTCTCTCCTTTCAGGGGTTATCAAGCTCTCAGCAGCCATCCTCTGAAGGCAGCCACATTCCAATTCAAGCAATGCATCTTGATTTGCCTTTTTTTGTTGCATCTTGATGGCAGGCTTTGTTTGGGCAATACAGAAAGAGACACACACACAGGATTTGCCATGAAAAAAACCTCCTCACATTTATTTGATTAAACAAAAATAAAATAAACTGCATAGGAACATTTTAAAGTCCAGAGAGACACTGACTTTGTTTTAAGGCTGCCAGTAGCTGATACATCGTCTCCTTGCTACATCCTTCAGCCTTCCCTATGGACCACAAAGATACATTCAGAAGCCTCCAGTAACACAAGGGTTCTAACATTTTGCTCAAGTATTCTACATTAAAAAAAAAATAAATTTGCACATAACCTGTCACGCTGCCTTCTCTGCAGTACTCAACATCTGAAATCTAAACAATTATGTTGCTTTTTGTCCAAGTAGAAATGTGATGCCCTTTTTTTGGAGCATGGAAGCTCTTGTCACAGCCTCATTAGCAATTAGTTACAAAAGCTCTGGGCAGCTCATTAAAAGCAGAGCACTGTCTGTCCTGCTGAGATGTTTTTAGTATTATTTTTACTTGAAGAGCAGCACTATTCATTACTAAAGGAGAAAAACAACTGCAACAGAAGAACTCCATAACCAAATCAATTCAAGATGCCCAACACTGAAGGGCTGACCAAATCATCCTGGCTCCCAAGCAAACCCTCACCAGGGCAACGCTGCTTATGCACCACAGCTTTCTACAGTGGGACCATACACATACAGCCAATTCAGTGAGGGGATTGACATAGAATAATGCACTTTTTTGACTTTTTTTTTTCAGGTGGATGATGTTGTTTTTCAGAGCTTCCCATTTCTACCTGGCTCCAATTGCAGGCATGTGTTCAGCACCCTCACCACCCATGAGCAGGGCACCATGAGCAGTGTGACAGGTAATGCACAGACCAAGAGTCACATACAGCAAGAAACCCCCACCAACTCCTGGGACTAAGCACACCTTACAAACTAGTTAAAAACTTTTAAGTTATTTCTGAAAAGGAACTAAAAACCAAAACCCAAAACCAGACATCTCTCCCTCTGAAGGAAAAAAAAACTACTACGTTGTCTGAAAATTACTCTACGAACCTACAAAAGGACTTTTTTTTTTTTAAGCTAGTGTGGTAGTTCAAAAGGAAGTTACTTAACTACAGCACTACACAGACACTCAACATTCAGTCAGTAAGGCTCTATGAAAAGAGCTTAAAAAAAAAATTATCTACCTGAGTTTGTAAGTTGATACAATCATTAATATAAGGTCTAAGACCATGCAGGTACAGAAAGCATTTTTAGAACCATTCTTGGTTAAATTATGATGGAAAAAAGATGCCAGTCTGGCTCGTTAACCCGTAAGATCACTTGAGACATCAATGGACATTTTCCACCATCACATCTATCAAATCCAACACAGCCTTTTGTTCTTATGGGTCTCCTGTACCCACTTCGGTCACCCCCAGTATGAGCAGGGGAGGAAAAAACAAAAAAAAAAAAAAGAAGAAAAAAAGATTTTTCCAATACAGTAATCTGAAAATGTGCTTCTGCAACTTCACTCCACAGGTAAAACAAGGGGTACGTTGCTATTCAAGTTGCATAAAACCCCAACATACTGGTTTTTAAACTGCCTCTCCTGAGAATGTCTGAACTTAAACTGCCCTCCAGGAATAGGAACTTGGTTGCTTTGTCAGGGTGGGGAAAAAAAACCAACAAAAAAGAAAAGAAAGAAAGCAACTGTTACAATCACCAAGTCAGAAACAAAAACACAACCACCAAAAATCAGTATCTTATTCCCTTCAAGCATTTGGTAGAACGTTTACAGCAGTCATAACATTAGTCTTTCCAAACAGAACATATTTGTAGGCATGCATAAAAGTTTTTCTCTTGTAGAGAGAAGACCTAAAGGTCTTACAGACATAAGAACACTGTCAATGAATTATGTCATGTCAGCTAGTAACATAATACTGAAAAAAAAAAAGTTTACATTTCCATACTTTGTAGTGAAAACCGAACAAACTCTATAAACTGTTTCAGGTATCTCGGTCCAGTTTGAACATAGGAACATTTGGTTTTATTTACAGATTCTCTAACAATTTAATATGTCCATGTGCAGGCAGCAAAACCAAAAGCAAACAAAAAGAAGTCACCACATTGTACACACTTAGTATCTCTGTTTCAGTTAGTATGCTTGTCCAACAGGCAGGATGAATCCTTCTGCCAGGCAGATTCTCAATTACTTCTCACACCTGTCTGATGCTAAATTGAGGTAGATGCTTTACTTCTGCAAAGTGAGGTAGAACTTCAAGGAAAAGAAGATAGTGGCATCTCTTAAGTTGTGCATTTTGTACCACAGCAAACTGGGTTTCAAACTCCCAAGGACTCAAAGACCAAAGGTACAATATTTGTCTAACGCAAGTACCAGTGTTCATTTTTTATACAGCTCCAAACTGTTTGTCTAAATATCTCTATTTTTAAATACCCTATTACCTTTTGGCACCATTTGGCTTACACTCCTTTAAACAAACCAAAAAAAAAAAAACAAAACCCAAAACAAAACAAAAAAAATAACCACCAACCAACCCAAAACCACAAAACACTTTGGCACAATAAGTTGGTTTTTTTTAACCACAACTGAACAAAGAAATCTTATGATCAGAGTTATGGCAAGAGAAGCCTATAAACCTGCTCTCTTAAATTAATTTTGGTTTAACTGCAACATAACAGACTGGGCCAGTTTCCCTGCAATTCCAAGGGAATGCCACATCCAAAGGTTGTTCTTTCTCCCCAAATTGCTTATGTCTGGCCCCAGTAGGCAGTAGTTCCCAGGTGTTATTGTCCTTCCCTTGCTTTCTTCACAAGTTTAAGGTTTATGGCCTTCCTTAACTAACTTATATTTGAAAGGTCCTAAGTAAAAAGGAGCTAATGATCTGATGGACCTGCATTATTCAAGTACTGAGTCTGCTTCAGTCTGAGAAAAGTCAAGATTGCTTCATGGGCTGAACCAAAACCAGCCACACTGACTGCTGACAACTTTCTGTCAAGGAAAAAAATGAGAGCCACTGGTTTAACCTGGCATAGGAAAATTCCTTTGGGAATTCTAGTAGACAGGTCTGTCACCCACATCAACATCAGAGCTAGGAGAAAAAGAGGCACAACTCACCTCCCCCTTCTCCAGGCCATTCCCACCAGTTCCAAAGATTACTCTGAGTGCTTGTTCCCTTTGGAACCCAGCCTCAAAGCCTGGCTTTCCCACTCTGCACCAGGAGTATGATGACACTGGGGCATTCACCTGAGAACATGTGTAGCCTGAGAACATGCATGGAGAAAACAGAGCAAAGCTGGAATCTCATGTTTAAGTTTTACTTTTTAAAAGCCCCTATGGGGTATCTGATGTTGGCTTTGTATATTACTGCTATTTATTTTCATTGCATATAAAACACTCCATTTTATAAGCTACACTAACCACTTTTCAATGAGACCAAGTGTGCTTAGCACTATGACAAAAATAAGGACTTATTTTGGGTAGCTAAATAGTAGTGTTTTTAAAACAAAAACAAAAAAAAGCTCCCCAACACATGAGGTCAAACACTTGAGGTTTAGCTTGTAAGCAAATTAAATAGACATCAAGTTAGAAAGAGTTCAAGTCACTCTTCCTGACAGAGCTGGTTTTGTGCAATGGCTTCATACAAAATAGAGGGCAACTTCACTGTCTGTCACCTTCCACACAGTGCAGGCTGGAGAGGGGCAAAAAAAAAAAAGATTTCTGCAGTTCAACACAATCCTGAATGCACTTAAATTCTCTTTTTTTTTTTCATGTCTGAAAACCAGCTCCCTTCTAGCCCTGGAGAAGGGAAGAACCCAATAAGCTTTAAAGCACCTGAGTATTTGTAGCACACTCCAACACTGTCAGCCACTCTGGTTAAGATATTGAGAGACCTGGCATTTTTATCAAGCCAAGATAGGACCAATGCAAGGACACTGCAAACTAAACATTAAAGCTTTTGCAACCAGTTTTCTTTGGTATCTAGATCTCGCAGGCTATTCGTTTTCACAGCCCAAATTGCAAACAAGTCTTGAACTGAAGAATACAAGACAAACGTGGATGTCACAAGTGTAGCACCCCCAGGAAGGGAGGCATGTATACAAGCAGAACTTCAAACAAGCTGAAGGCCAAGTAGCTTTCTCTTAGATCTGAGTGGCCACAGGAATTTTATGACAGGCATCTGTACGAAAGATTATCCTTTCAAGATTTATTTTTTTTTAAACCATGCTATCCTAAGATTAAGCCAAGTGAAACACATCACTTTGAAGAGTTTGCTTCCTCGAGGCTTTGGGCTGAAAGGCAGCACAGTTATTTTAGCCTATTTAACTGAGGTTTTTTCCTCACCCTTCTTTCAAAAGAGGTTTTGCCATCTCATGAACATGTCTCTTTCTGGTCCCTTAGCTTAAGGCTCCTCTAAAGTGGCAGGTTTCTTCTGCACACACCATCAGGATTTCCTCAAAACCCAGAAAGTTAACACTTCTTGGAGGGGAAAAGGAGTGAGGAAAGTGCACCTTGTGATGTCTCAAACAAGTGAAGAGCCTTCTAATCTCAAGTCACTCAGATGCATGGTGGCTGGCAGAGAGATGAACCCTTTCCTTGGAGGATGTTTAAGGCTCTTTTTGATAATGACCAAATTTATGTTTCAGAGATCTTCTCTTGCAAGCAGTAAGGTAAATCACATGGCTTTTCTAAGCCTAAGAGATACTGATACATTTATTTTTCCATTGCAGAGACAGAAAAGCCCTGTTCCCTCCTTTAACCATTCTTGTTTGCCACCAAAGGCCTCATCTAGAGGGTGAAGTAACAGTAATGCAGATATGGTCTCTACATTAAACAGCTAAACTGGAATGTAAGAAATTGAAAAGCAAAAAAAAAAAAAAATACTTCCAGGGACTCAAAGTCACATTTTGCTACTGAGATCTCATCCCAAAAAGTTTCTGCTTCTCAGAACAGCTGTTCTTATATCCCTGAAAGGGCCAATTTCCCCATCTCAAAAGCTTTTAAGGTTCATATACATTTATTTTACACAGAATTCTTTGGTACTGCCCTGGAAATAAAAGCAGCAAAGTTTCATCTCGATGCAGTTTGCCTTATGCTGGTACTGGTAACTTTTCACTTGGATCTGTAGCAAGAGAGAAATGGAACTACAGGCCCACCCCAAACTACAATAGATCCTCCTGAACTTCAGTCCATCTCTCTGGGCAAGCCAGAAGATGAAAAATACATTTTTGTTGCTGATAGTTATTGCAACCCTCTTGAAACACAAAAACCCCGACCTGTTGATTTCTCCAAAACACACCCTGAATCTCTAAAGCTGTGCTTCTTTTTTTTTTTTTTTTTTGGAAAGAGGTACCACTTCTAACAAATCCAAACATTATTCCCTTAAAATGTCTATAGGGAGGGGCAAAAAAGAAAACCTAGGTCATTTCACAACAAAATTAATCAAAAGGGTTTGATTTTCCCTGTTTCACTGCTCCTTGTAACTTCTACTACCCAGATTAGGCACACTGAAAAAAACAACCTTTTTAAAAACTAACTTAGCTTTCAGGTGAAAAGGGTAAAAAGAAAATATTCAACAAGATACATTAAAGGAAGTTTATCTAAACTTTACAACGACCACACTAAGCCACTAAAATGAACAATTTGGTTTAAACTTAAAGAATTTGTGCATTTTCATCAGCTTCACTTTGTGCTGTTGGATTACTGTGTTTCAGAAAAATAATAATAATTACACAGAAATGCCAAAAAAAAAAGATGCAAACTTGCTCTTCCCGGCAAGCGAATCCCACTCACTTCCACAATTTCTAAAGTCATCTGGGAACAAGACTCTGTGCTCACCAGTAAATCAAACACACTGAGGTATTAAAAAAAAAAGGAGAACAGGAAAAAGTTCTCTGCTGCAGCAGCAATTCAAAAAACAAAAATCCCCCCTCTCCCATGTCCCCGCCCAGAGAACTGCAGTATGGTCAAGGACAAAAAAAATTCTAACACCACCTACTACCATTTTCTCTGTTCAAAGGGTGACACAGAGCCTTTTTTTTTTTTGGCTTAGTCTGCAGAACTCGTCACACAAACCCACCTAATGTGCACAGCAACACTTGTTTGTGCAGGAAACCCTATCGGGGGAGAGGTAAAACATTCTGAACTGCGAGCGTGCGGGGACGAGGAGAGGGCACGAAAGCGGGGAGGGAAAGGGAGGATGAGGTAGATAGATTTTAAACTTCACAGGCTCAGTCCCTGCAGAAAAGATAAGTACATTCATCTGTAAAAAAATTAAAGATGAGGTAGGTTTGAATTAACGTTGTATTTTTTTTTTTCATTTTTCTCTTAGAAGAATTTCCCTGAGACAGTTTCTTCCTAATTCAAACACAGATTAGAAGACAAGAATTCGATTGTTTCCAAAGTCGACCACCACAATCATGCCATCGGGGGTGACGGCTATACCTGAAGGACGGTCCATCTGACCAAAGCTGCTTCCCTGAGTGCCAAACTTGCATAAAAAGCTACCATTGGACTCGAATATCTGCACCCGGTGGTTCCTGGAATCGGCCACGATGATGCGCCCCTCTTGATCCACCGCCACTCCCTGGGGACGCAGGAACTGCCCGTTGCCGGTGCCCTCAGAGCCCAGGAAACGCGCCGACTGGCAGTCGGGGTGGATGACCAGAAGGCGATGGTTGTTGAAGTCCGTCACTACCAAGTGGCCCTCGTGATTGAAAGTCACACCTCTGGGGGAATCAAAGTGCTTCCAGAGCGCCCCTTCAAAGCCATACTTGTTAAGAAACACCCCGTCGGGCCCGAACAGCTGAACGCGGTGGTTTCTCGTGTCAGAGACCAGGATCTTGCCCTCCGCGTTGACGGCCACATCCCACGGGTAATTGAACTGCCCGTTCTTCGTTCCCTTCTCGCCGAACTTCAGAAGGAACTGCCCCTCAAAGGTGAAGATCTGGATGCGATGATTGTCCTTGTCGGCCACGACGATCCTCCGCGAGACATCGCAGGCCACGCCAGCGGGCCGGTCGAACTGGCCCGGCCGGGAGCCCAGCGTGCCAAACTTGTGGTGGAAAGTGCCGCACGGTTTGAAGACCTGGATGCGGTTGTTACTGCGATCGGCCACAATGATGAAACCTTCTTTGTCGACACTGACCCCCCAGGGGCGGCAGAGTTTGCCGTCACTGTCTCCCTCGCTGCCAAAGGAGAGCCCCGGGAGCCCGATGCCTATGTAGCTGCGCCCGGATTTCACGACCACTTTGAAGGGGCTGTTCTCGATGTGTTGGTTGCACATCATCACCGATACCAGGTGCTCTCCCTCGAGCTGCGGGCGGTAACTGACCAGGTAGGTCCCGTTCTGCTGATCGCTGACGTCTGCTCCAAAGAGGTTTCCATCCGGGCCCATCACCACGGCGGAGATCATGTCTCCTCCCGAAATGCGGGGCTCGCCGTCATGGTCGTAGCCGATGACGGTGAAGGAGGCCACTTTGCCCTGCAACGCGCGCTTCAGACCCTCCCCGGTGGCTTTGGTCAGAGGAGCGAAGGCCCCGCTGCTGACAAAGCCCATGGATTTAATGGCCATGTACAAAGCCTGGTCAGGTGGAGTGAACATGATCCTGTCATCTTCTTGAGGCTGGAGAAATCCTCTGACATTCTTCAGCTCCTGCACCTGAGACAGCATGCGATCCCGAGCCAGAAGAATATCCATGGTACGACCCTCCTCCAGGACCTGCTGGACGGCGCTAATGGTGTTGTCCAGCTTATTTAGGTTCTGACGTAGCTTCTCAACTTGCAAGTAGAGTGACTTAGCCTTGACTTGGCGGATCTTCTCCACCTTGTGGGTGACGAAGGGGAAAGAAAAGCACACTAACATCAAGGAAAGACAACCTGCAACAGAAATTCCTAGCACCCGTGTTCTACTAGAAAACTGGTTGGTGCAGCATGGGGCTGGGCACAGAACTGCAGAACAAGCCTCTATAAGCCATGATGGAGAGAGAGAAGCAGAAATGGGGGAGGTATTTATCCAAAATCAGGATTATTATTATATCCTCCAGCATAAATCATGCATTTACTCTGCAGGTCTGCTGCATCAGAGTGCCGTCTACAAGTGAGTCACTTGCTTACTAACTGTGATTTGTTTCCTCAAATACTATTCTGTTTTCTAGCTGCAGGGTACCCGACACATCACTGGAAGGCACATCTTATTTACCCTCCAGGGAGGACAGACATTACTGCAGCCTCTCAGGACAGACCAGAGGCTGAGGCTTCTCTAACCAGAATTAATCCAACTTCAGAGAGTACAGGCTGTTAAAGCTGAGGTCAGGAGTCAGTAGCAGCTGACACACATGGGCTGTGGTCATTCCCCTGCCTGCCAGGACTGCTTTCATGTGGCTGGATATACCAGACATCTATCTCCAACAATTGAGGATCCTATCATTTTAATATTTAACTCTTCAAGTCATGCCAAGCTAATGCTTTACAACATGTTACTTGATAATAGGAAGTTGCTGCCATTCCTTGCTTGGAGGACTGAAGCTCAAGCAAAACTTGTCTTCACTGTTTTATATAAGCCTATCTCAAAGTTTATCTTTGAGATAAAACAATTGAGACCATCTGGCAAAGACACCTGCCTTGTAAAACTAATGAAACATGTAATTGCTTAATTGTTACAAAAATACACTTATGGCTGAATACCTGCTTGGCTGCAGAATAATACCAGCAATGTGCTTTAATGAGAGAACTCAGTCTGAAGACTTCTCAGTTACACACTGACTAGATAACCTTAAATGAAGCAGTGTGTTTGTACATCTGTTAAGGCATGCAGGTTTTCCCAGGCTTTATTTCTGCTTTGTTTTATTTTTCAGGTCAGAAATGCTTCCTCCAATAGATTTCCAAAAGCAATTACTAATCTTAAGCCTCAGCATACTCCTTGGTCTCAGCTTTGGTACCCAAAATTATTCACTAACTCCTCAAATGAGGGCTTAGCCTCAGCTTTTTTTTGCTAGAATGATTTCACATCACCAGGTTTCTTTCTTAAAATTATGTTTTGCAGTCTGAGGAGAACTTGTTTTCAATGCAGAGATTCCAATAAAGTGCATTTATGGAGCCTCCTGGAAGACAAATAGCTTTGCAGCAGCTCTCCTGTACTAGAAATACCTCAGAGCAGAAGACTGCCAAACTTCCTGGTGAAGACTGACAGTGTAAAGTGAACTCCTCTCTCAACCCAAATATCTCAAAGAGGTGGCATTAGAAGTATGGTGATTATATGAAGCACATTTTTAATCTTGCTATACACACAAAAGAAATATAGGAAAAACTTCTTTTCTGGGAGATAAGTCACACTATAGTTCCATATGATAAACTCTTACCAGACTGATCATTTTGCAGACAACAAATAAGTTAGAAAATTACTGTTCTAAATCAATGTTGATATGGAAGAGGCAGAGGAGAAATAGTTGACAGCAGCATGGCACTGCTTCTCACAGCATGTGCTTCACATGCCATCCTTCACATGCAGCCACAGCACCTAGTTTCCTGACACACTCTCTGCTGTAACTGTGGATTACAGGAGCATTTTCAATTTACTCCTGAACTTTTCCCATCTTGATCACATTTTCACACCCCTCCACCAGGGCTGAGAATTCAAAAAGTGTAAGAAGAATAAATATCAAGTAATTGTTGAAGTGAGAAGATAATGAAAATTAGTCTTGCAGATTCTACAAGTCTTTTAACAGAAGTACATAACATCCACAGAGGTGGATGAAGTGAAAGAGGTGTTTGGAAGGGCTGTGTGCCCAGCTGGAGGCAGGGCTGCTGAGCCAGCAGAGGGAGTGCTCACCCTGCTTGTGGGAACACAGACCCTACAGCCACCCAAAGGCTTTCTGAGGCTCAGAACCCAGCATCCTGCTACCTACAGAAAAATGCACTCACTAATCTGTAGCATTTCAGTTAAAAGGCATGTTTTCTGTTTGAAAAGCACTTGTCAGCAGCTCAAAGCTGAAATGTAAGGTGCATACCTTCCAGAGCAGCTCACACTCACGCTCTTCCAAGGCCTTCTTGTGTCTAGTAGTCACTGCTTTGACTTCAGACTGTACCACCTTTGCTTTCATCTCAACCTGCTCTGCCACAGCCTGGGCCTGTTCAATACTCAGCTGGAGAGGAAAAAGAGACAACACACTTAAAGCTCAACCAAAACCAATTAGAAATGCACCAGAGAATTGCTGCTTACATTATACCTTTACCTGAAGGTGTAGAGAAAAGTGACACTAGGATTTTTTTTTTACTTGTCCATTTTGAACATCAGAACATGAAAACTGACTTTTTAATACATCTATTACATGGAGTTTCTGCCTTCACTGTATCACCCATCAACAGCACTGAAATCCCTATGCAATTCCAGCAAGCACCTAGTATGAACCTGAACTTAGGAGACTTTCATGAAAATTTCTAATTTTTTCCCACATAGAAAACCCAGTTTTGTTCTGTGCTTCAAAATGTTCAGATTGCCATTGTGTGATGGTTCTGCTCCTAGTAAGAAATTACACTGTGGAGAACAGACTTATCTATGCCTCTGGGTGGCACAGAAATAGCCCTAACAGAATGTGAAGTTCATTTTAAAACAAACAAAAAAAGCCCCAAACAAAACACCATCACACAAATATTAGATGGTCATCACTAAAACACATTCATAGAGTTATTTACACCTTGGATAGTGACCACATTAGACTTATATTGAGCAACATACACAAGACATCTAAACCCCTAGCAACACACTAGACATGACTGTAGCAGTTTGACCTGACAAGTTGTTGACAGCTGAGAATGTCACCCAAACTCACCTTCATTTTCCACATTGCATTCTGAAAGCCAAGGAAATAGCCATGGGTATTTGTTTTTAAATACAGGGTGTTTTGGACAAACCAGGTGTTGTGAAGTCAGTAACTTGTCCCTTTCAGGACTTCTTGTTTTGGATGAGGTAGTCAGAATTTTTTCTGCCACCTTTAATTTTCAAAAGCAGAAGCTTGATAAAAATGAGTAAAACCAATGTAAAGGCTGTACTATATATTCAGGGCCTTATGGAAAATAACCTTAGTTTAATCCTGTATGAGTGTGTACCAACCTAAGAACCACCTGATGCAACAATCTGTGAACCCAATGTGATCCAGCTTTGACTCACTGGAGACAAGACCTGATTTGCCTTCACACAAAGCTTCTGCCAGACAAATTTGGCTCAATGCTTCAAGCTGATGGCAAGTGAAAAAGCTCATTGCAACCATCAGCAAAGCAGATATTAGGTCACAAGCAGCCACAGATTAAGGTTTCATAAAAACCAGTAAGTCTCAGTCCTAGATGGAAAAGTCCACAGGTAAGAGTACTGGGCATCTATCATCTCTGCAGGGAAGAGGTAGATGTTTCAAGACAGGCCTGGATTCCTGCCCAGCACAGAACACCCCCCTCTTGTCAAGAGAAAGATATCTCCTTGATAAATCAGGGTTAGGGAAATGAAGCTATCCACTGATTTTCTAATTCTACCAAGCATGTCTTGGTTTACTTGATTTTTTTTATACAGCAGTGCCCATTAAGACTGTGTGCCCTTAGCTATAAGATGTGGAAAACAATATCAACTTTCCTCACAATTCTTCACTAGAACCAGAGTCCACCTTTCAAGTATTCTGTCATAACAGGAGATGTATGAATTCCCTGGGGATGCTGTGATTTCCAGCCATAGGAAACAAACAGTATTGTAATGGCAAGTAACTATTACACTCAGTAGCACAAGCAACCTACCACCAACTCTTGTCATCATCTGGATTTATTTTTACCTGCCTGAACAGCTCAGGTCAGTGAAGGATGCCCAAAACACTAAGGGTCTAATTTTTCCCAGGATACTGATAAAGTTTTGGTAACATTCACCTGACCCTTCACTGCCAAAACAGGTAGCCTAGGAAGGCTGACCAGCAAACTCAGGAGCAAACAATGGTATTGTGGGAGGGGTGAAGAGCAATACACAAGTTACATATCTACAGCAAACCATGAGCTTTAGGTACAACTTTTGGGAACCTTCTTTACACAGAAATTCCTTGTTCTCTTTGATTAGTGTTAAGATATCACAGCTCTGCCATGAGAGCTCTCCTGCTGTTCTACAGGCATTTCCTGACAGGCAGAACTTGCTCCAAGAGGTCAGCTTCTTAGGAAGTATCTTAGGCAGCAGTATTTGTTCTGGTCAGACACCACACAATCTTTTCAACACAAATTATTTTAAAGAAAAGCAGTTTTTTTATTATTCACTCTCCTCAAGGTATTCTTCCAGGGCTACTCAATGAGATGGTCAGCTAATTCTTGTGTTCAGAAAACAGAAGACATGGCCTGTGTAGCAAAGAATCACAGGTAGCAAATTTGCCACAGGTAGCAAAGCAGCATCATAGACCTTGGCTGACTACAGAGGGGCCCAAATGAAGGATTTGGCATTTTGCACAATGGGAGGTTTTCAGACTTTTCACATTACCTGTCTTTTTGAACATCAAGAACTGGAGCCACAAATTAATAAAGCACTTAATATGATTTAATCTTTACTTAAATATTACTATGGAATATTTAAGTGTAACATTATAGAAATATCACTGCTTGGAAGTTTTCATTAGTACTGTTTTTTTAAATGAAAAATAACGATCAGAAGCCTGCAACACTCCATTACAAAGCAAATTTTCTGATATACTACAAACAAGAACTGCAGAGCTACTGTAAAGCTGCTGATGCCTCACTGCATGGCTTCCACAGCCCAGTATCCAAATAAAATCAATATGCCCACAGTTATGTCCCCACAGCACAGTTACCTAAGGGGTTAACTTAGGTATCAAACATCAGAGCCTGTTAACAACCCAGAGACTGATAATCAATTCAGTTCATAAAATTATCTATTTGAACAAACGGTTTTCTTCAACAACTTTGTTTTCTTCAGAGGAATCCTTTAGTATTTCAGGCGTGAATGGACCCCAGGTAACAACTAAAGAACCTGAAGTCCACACTTCCCTACACCTCAGTATGGAGGATTTACACTTTAAACACTAAGGAATTCAGAAAGAAGTTAATCCTACTTAAGAAAAAAAGCTTTGAGATGCATATTCTCTGGCAAATCCCCCTCTAGCTCTTAAAAGCACATTCAATACAAAAAACTTAAGAAAACCTTTCTATATATCTTAAATTAACCCCTTTCCACCCAATGGAAACTGTTCTATCCCTGTTTTCAGTTCCTTATGGCACCAAAGGACTTTTTACAGAACTTTTCCACTGCTCAAAACAGGATAAAACCAGACATAACAGACACCTTTCTCCTGCATGAAGTACTGAATATAAGTGTCCTAATGTTCCAATTGTAAAAAAAAAATTGGAAGATCACATGTAAAGTAGAGTTACAGTAGAGATACTAGGGTTAACTAGCTTAGCAGTAGCAATATTGGTTCAGCTATAGCACAAATAGCAGTAGTTGGACCAGTTCAAAGGATTCAGCCTAAAAAAAAAAAAAAAAAAAAAGTGTAAAATGCCAAGAAATTTTCACTTAGAGAAAAAAATCTGAGCATTTTAAAAGCAGCTTTGATGGGAGGAAGGGCTAAAGGCCAGGTTAACTCATGTCAGAAGCTGACAATCACACAGGTTTCTACTGCAAGTACTGCAAGAACAGACTTTTTGAGTTTGGACAGTGACATCAAATCCATCTTCTTTGATAACCATCTGCTCACGTTATGCCAGGGAACTCACTATAACACAAGAACAGTAACTAGATGCACAGAGAAATTCAGACTTGATATAAAATGTAGAATTGGAAAAGCACGATTGACTCAATTTTATTTACAAAGCCTCACTTCAGATTCTCAGACCTGCAAGTCTGACTTCAAAGCCACACACAAGGGTGCCTGGGCTAACTCAAGCTTACAACTCCAGACTGATCCCTTGCAGCACAGTGGTGCCATCCTTCTCAAGTATCAACCTCCCAGCAGCACAGATCCATATGGCAACCCACAGTGGCTCCCTCCATGTTCTGCTCATGAGCAGCCTCACTGAATTAATTTCAATGTGGAAGCCTGCACTGTCAAGCATTCCAGCAACAACAGCTATAGGCTCAGCTAGGAAAGAGTTTTGTTTTCCAATAAACCCACTTAAGACAACTGACAAGAAGAGATCAAAATTGCATTTTAACATGTTGCCCTGGAAATTGACCCTAAATGGGAATGAGCACTCAATACTTTACTGTTACGCAAGTGCATTAGGTTACATACATATATATACACACATGTATATACAATTACACATGTATAGATGTAATTTAAGAACATGACATTTTGAAGAAGCCATTTATCTTTCATCATAACAGATTTACGTTCAGTTTGTAGCCCAGTCCTTGGAAGAAATTCTGGAAGAAGGCAGCTAAGTGTGCACTTTCATGAGGTAAAACAAGGCAGCAGGATAAGCTCCCCATATAGAAAGGCAGCAGTTCTGTTTCCCCTACTCCATCAATCCAATGTCAACTTTGGCTTTCATAGCATCCTGCAACTCAATTTGCTTCTCTGAAAAGGCTGGAAAAGCATCCCAGCAAGGAGGATAGCTTTCCACTGACACAAGGAAGAGGGCCTAAAGGCCACATGTTCTCTGTGTTCTCTGGTGCCAATAACTGTCCTTGCAGCACTGGTGTGAATCAGCCATGGCTCTGACCCAGCCCAGAAGTTACTCCACAGAAAGGTTACTTTTTTGGCTGCTATCAACTCACTGTAACACAAGCACAAGTTCTTGTGTTAGGTATAGGCTTAGAAACTCATGGTGCTTAGAAACTTATAGTGCAGGCCTAGACCAGCACAGCTAAGGGAAGAAGGGGAATCTTTCCATTGGTGCAGAATCCCACTGAAGAAATAAAGAAAATATCAATCCAGGCGTACTATTTCTTACAGAGGACTTCAACTCCTTTGAAAAGTGAGGTTTGGACTTTCCAGAACTGACAGACTACATCAGGCTTCAGTGGATCAGGAGTGAAATGTATCCCACCTCACAGCTTTTTTTTTTAAAGTCTGAAAAACAATCTTTCCTCCGAAGCCACAGGAAGAGTTTAAATAAACATTTTTTCCTAAAAGCCTTCAACTTTGGTTAACCAGATACTCTCCAGCCAGTTGACTCATGGCTTGATTTCCTCTCCTGCAATGCCCTTCAAATTCCACCTTTTTTTCTTTACTCTCAACTATCCCTCCTTGTCCATCCTCATAATCTCATGTCAGAATGTCACTCTGGTATCCTCAGTCCCTCTAAGAAACATCATTACTACATACTGCTTTTCAAGCCTCATATCTCCAGTCTATGTTCCTCATACTGCAAGTTGCACTGGCATTTAATTGTATTCTGTTTCCAAACTTTAAGGAAAAAATCTCTGAAGGGTGGGTATCAAAACAGGAGTCAGCCTCTTCTCTATAGTACCCAGCAATAGAAGAAGGTACAAGGGCTTTTGAGGCTAACAGAACTAGAAGGTAGTACTATGAAGTTTTCCACTACACCTTCCCCATCCAGAGTCTTTTTCTACAGGCAAAACTACTGCTAGTATCATAGTATCAATAGTGACTACTAGGTATTATTCAGCAAAAGTATCTACATATCCCCACAGCTTAATTCACTGTGTAAATTGAATCACTGTGCTACCTTCCTTCCAGTCCTTGACAGGTATTTATTTATGCATTATAATTACAGCTGAAGTAGAATGCAGTAATAGGCAGCTGTAGTATGCACAGTAGTCCTTGCATGGAGATAGCTCCAGATCCTCTGCACAGGCAGGTTAAAAGTTTCACACTAATCCAACAGTGTATTAGTGTTTCATATTTGGGGGCAATACTGAAGACAAATAAAGGTGATTACAGAGCTAGATGCTGCACTGGCATGAAAGGCAGATGAAACTCTCATTTGTTAAAAAAAAAAAAAAAAACAAACCAGGCTCAGCACTGCTATAGAAGATCAGAGCTTTCTTAAAATGCTTTGTGCTCCAATGTGTTTGGACAGAGTTTCACAATATATTACGATTTACATGACAGGATTATGCTGCAGGAACACAAAACTCATAGCAGCACTTTGTTTTCAGCTCCACAGCCACTTCTGTCAGATCTAAGAGAACAGAAGGGGGGAGAAGATTGACAGCAGAAGCAGAGAGCTTTTTTGCCTTGCTGCCTTGCCCTGTAACAGACAGGCTGTCAGGAGAAGGAGGAGTGGGGAAATAGTAGTAGTTGGGAGTATCTTACTTGAATAGCCTGTCGTCCTTGCTGAGCATCTGCCAGGAGCTGGATGGTCAGAGCCCTGGAGTCCTGGAGGGCATCTTGGAGGTAGATAAAGCTGTGACCCACATGTCGTCCCATGGTACATTCCCGACATATGGGGACAGAACAGGTATCACAGTAGAAATGCAGTACCTACAAGAGAGAAACAAAATCTGCATCATCTAACAAAGAATTAGAGACATTAGAGTCAAGATGGAAAAAAAACCCAATCAAAACACCAACCAAAAACAATCACCACCAGCACAACACCAAAAACAACCCATTCAACTATAGAAATAAAAGACAGTAGTAACAGAGAAAGACTTGACAATAGTTTCTTCCCAGAGGAAGAGCCATCCTTCCCAGTAAGCTCCAAATCATACTCTGAACATTTAGATGGAAGTGTCATTGTTTTCTTTGCAGTACAATACTAGGAAGAGTGTCTACAGCAGCTCCTCTTAGGAACGGAAGCCATCTGCCAGCACTTGCAGATTGGAGATGGCATCTATGGCAAGTTTCAGGTGAAGATTTTTCCTGCACAGGCAAACACCACGTTCTCTGAAGTGGGGTATTTCATAATCACTGCACAAGAGAACTGCAGCACCAGCACACCCACCTCCCAGAAGGGGAAAACTGGGAGCTGAGAACCATTTTCTACATTCTCAAATCCCTTATGTTCAGGGCAACGACCATATTAGACAAGACTTCATCCTGCCACTCCCAACAAAGCAAAAGCCCCTCTACTATGACAGTGTTTCTGTACTAGTGATACTTGATGCTCAAGTAGGAACCTCAGCATGCCCATCAGAACATATTAATGCTACAGTGAACTGTGGGTAACCATAAACACTCCATGCTATTCACAAAGGACTTGAAAACTATACTCCAATCACAAGCATTACACCAACACCTCAGAAGCTGGATCCATTCATCAGCCAGAACTGTTCCCATACCACCCAGCAGAGGGAAGTAGCACACAGAAGTCTTCCACACAAGTGTGGGTTTTGTAAGAGGAAAATCAGCTGTTTTGTTTGCAAAGATGCAAGTGAAGGAGTACAACACTTAACACAAGGAAGTTCTGGATTTAAAGTCTTGCTCTTAACTACGTTTTTGTTAGTGTAATGTTAGAAAAACCTACATTACCACGGAAGAGTCAGAAATCCACTATACAATGGCAAACAAGGTTTCACACCACAACCATTTTTTCCATCACCATCCATCTGAAATCTACCTCACCACAAGGAGTAGGAGCAGAACAAAGATTAGACAAGTGTTTGATATGCCTGTCTTCTCACAGTTGTCATCCAGCCACTCCCAGTTCCAGCTACCAGTTTGTGATATGGTGCATAACATTGCCCTTCTCCCTCAAAAGGAAGGGGGTGGACAGGACAGGTGATTCCCTCAGATTGCCTGTGCTGCATATAGGAGCTTAAAATGTCACTTTAAGGGCAACAGCTGAAGTGGGATATGGATTAATTTCTAAAAGGGGGTGGGGATGGGTCATGTTTGTGCACATATCAGATTTTACTAAAAAAAACCCTTTTTCGAAAAAAAAGGTATATATATTTGCTGTAGAGAAACTGGAATGACTGTTTTGCTTCTGTTCTAAGCCCTCAAGCAGTGTCTCAGATCCTCGGTTAAAAGCTGCCTCTGCTCTGAAATGTGGTATTCAAATGCATCATCTTCTTTAACTAGAGGGTTCCTTGTCTTTGTGGTTGTCTAAATCTGTATACAATGTTCATTTGCTCGTGGAGTTCTGTAATTTTGCTGTTGAAATTACATGGAATGTTTATTACATGTTGCTGAATAACTCCACTTAAACAACTGAGAATTTGAGAGAGAATGAAAACCAAGACAGGGTATCAAGTTAAGTCATATGAATCCGATATTCTTTCAAAACATACAGCAGGGATTTGGGGCCTCAATCAAGCAGAGCAGTTGAAAGGAAAATGGTGACCATATGAACAGAAGTCCAGAAGCAACTTAAATCTGTTGTTAGCCCTCCAGAACAGTGAACACCAGAAGCAGAAGCTCAGTCCTGTCACTCAAGCACTCTTGCTGCAAGGTAACAGCATCCAGGGGGAAGGAATCATCCAGCCATTCAAACCAGAGAAACCAACTTTCAACTGTTCAGTTGCTTCTTTCCACCCACCAAAATCTGGTGGGAAATATCACTCCTGCATTTAGAATAAAGAGAGACAAGAGCCATATTGTCATTCCAGAAGCCTGCAAATTAGCCAGGATGGGGCAGTTACAATTCTTCAGTAAATACCACAGAACCACTGATAAAGCCTCTTATTTTTTAGTAAACAGTGGTGAAAAACCACCTAGATTTAAATCTGAGAGAGTTAACAGGCTTGGGCCATCTCCATCACTACCCTGTTTAAAACACTTGCTTTACAGACACACAAGAGAACACCCAAATCCATAATCCCTGATGCTCAGTGGGGAAGGGAGCCAGCCCTGGAACAGTCAGCCAACTCTCCAAGATGAATTAGGAAGCAATCAGAAACCCCTTTCTGGAGACAAAGTCTACAAGAGAACTCCCAAACTTGTCAGGGATAGAAGGGCAATTCCCCTCACAGCTCTCAGGAGCACCCATCAGCTCTACCCAGTGAGGTCACACTCAGAATGACACTGGAATGTACTGAGCTGTACACAGGCAACAGAGGAGAGAGGGGGGATCTGGGGCAGGCAGGCTAACGGAGCTTGGAACAGCATCCAGCCTGCTCCTGCTTGCAGCCACAACCAGGCATTTATTGTTAAGCTCAAGCCCACTCACATCCCAGTCCCTAGGTCATGGCCACAAAGGTCACAGTGCCTGTTTCTAAATGGAAGCAGGAGGAGAGGAAAAAAAAAAAAAATCAGTCAAATCCCCCTCCAACAAGCAAATAAAATCATACCAACAATTTCAGTAGGACAGCACATGAATATGTTCATCTCCAATTTGATGCACTTGTGTGTGTGTGATGCCCTCCTGCAACTTCAGCAAGTGAAAAGGCCACCCCACATCTCAGTCACACTGATACTGCTCCTTTTATACTCATTATTTGATTCATTTCAAGACTGGTCTTGAAACGTGGGTGGGCAGGAGTAATGGGAAGATTTAATACTCTTATCTTCCATAATATAGATCAGCTTGTGATACTAAGCTTAAAAAAAACCCCAAAACACATCAACCACAGAAAACCAAAACAAAATGAAAAACCCCAAAACAAACAAACAAAACCCCCACAAACCCAGTGTGCACAAAAACCTCACAACAAAGCACCACACCACAAAACACCAATCCAAACAAATCATAAAACACTGCTTAGAAGTCTTAACCCCCCCATATCTGAAGAGGCAGAGATGACAATCAAAAGATTTATGAAGCTGTGAATTGTCCTGTTAATTTCACTATTTTCACAAATGCATGAAAAACATACATTTATAAAACATTTATAAAGCAAAAACCTTCAAACACTGGTTTTTCAAAACCATACAAGTGTTCTGATAGGCAGCAGGAGAAGTGAAAAGAAATCTGAGATGGATTTCTCCTTTCAATGAAATTCAGAATTTCAAGAACTGCTTCACTACATTAATTAGTATTTTAGAATTTCCACCAAAATCAGATTAAGAGCAAAGTCAGAGGAACAGTTTGAGAGATGAGCTCAAGGTGATTTATTCCAAAATAAATCAGCTATGGGTTGATTATTTCCCAAACAGGAAATATTTCCTGAATTGGTGGCATACAATTTTAGACACAAAACAATAAAGGGAGCCTACTTCAATTTAAACAGAATCAGTGAACCATATTACAGGGCTATTCATCTTTTACAGCCACAGCAGCCCAAGAAATACAACAGCAAGGCCATAAATGTGATTGCTTCAGGAAAGGCTGTACAGTGCACTGTAAAAACATTTTACAACAGCAGGAATTCCTGGGTGTTGCTCTCCCCATTTTTTGGTCCATCTGCTTTCAAAGGGGGAAGGGGGATGGGCAGAGATGTTGTTAAACGTCCCCTGGGACTGCACAGCAATCAATCATCATCTGATGAATGGCCACTAAAGTTAAACCCTGACCCCACTCCACAATTCCCACACCAGCCCTCCTCTCCTTACTGCTGACCAGCTTCCAGCATGCCCTCCCACCTTCCAGCCCTCACCAAAATTTCCCAAATACCAAGGCCAGACAAAAGCACTGGAATGCAGTAGGCACCATGACGGGAAAATTCAGCAGCATCCGAGGAGGTTTCTCCTTAACCTGGGTTTAAATACATGTTCTTTCAGCAATACTCACTGTGCCCTTCTCCTCCCTGCTTGTGAACACTTGATTTCTCATTTCAGAGCACATATACATGCAGTTGTCAATAAACCACGTCCAATCTAACCACGTTCAAGCATCTTTTTTCCTTAACATTTCAGTGTCTTGGACTGATTTTTAGCTCATAGTATTACTTTGTACCAGGCAGCAACACAAAGTAGCATTATTTTAAAAATAAAAGTCTGATCCTCCAAAATTTACCCTGTAATCTTAACAGTAAAAAAAAAAATAAAAAAAAATCTACAGACAGAACAGTAGCCTCTTGGTTTATACTTTTGGAAAAGTTTCAGGGTGGTGTTTGTAAATTAGCAGTTTATGACCAAAAAAAAAAAATTAACACAGAAAAATCATACCACAGTCTGTCTAAAGTTTTCCATTACTAAAGGTGCTTTATTATCTAGTTCCCTTGACAATAACTCAAAACACCAGTAGCTTTGTTAGTCAGTGCATAAGGCTTATTTGACTAAGAATTTAGTATAAACTCATTTTCCAATGAATTTTGGTCCCTTTCCCTCAGCACTGTATTTTGGTTTTAACCCCATCCCCCTCCTGGAACTGGAGAAAAAGCTGCTTCCCTGCATCATTCAGGCAACAGTTAATATTTTTTAGTAACACCCTCACCCTCCCTTGAACCAGCATATAAACACACTACCCAAGACAAATGGTTCTGAGTTTGGTGCAGATAATTATTGCAAATGTAATTGGAAAGAGGCAATATTTTTACTCTGTAGGAAGACAATCCTTAGTTTTCCACTTTAATAGCCATTTGTGATAATTAACTTGCATCACACCACAATTATAATCGCATTTTAGGAACCTTAAATTCTGCATTGCTATAACTCTTGAAATTTAAATACTCTATAAAAGGACTAAGGGGATGAGCAAGCCATGTGATACATGAGGCTTTCCCAGTATACCTGAAACATTTTCCTTTGAGACACAAAAATCTCATGTTTCTGTGCACCAGTTAATCATATTACTTTTAAGAGCCTATATTTTGATTTAATGCTGTAGTGTAGAAGATAACTGGCTTATCTGAAATCTTCCTCACTGCACCCAGTGGTAAGTGGAAATGGTAGGCCAGTTCCAAAAGGTCTCCACATGAGAGAATTCTGAAATCCAGGTGAATATTCTAATAATAAAATGTCTACAGGAATGCAGGCACCTTCAAGCATTGCAGCCTGTACTACATTGGGCATGCAGCAAGCAGAGGGTTGCACCAAGTGGGATTAGTGAAACCGGTTTATTACATTCCTTTGCCACTTAGGTGAAGAGACAGGTTTAAGTTTATAAAGTGCAAGAAGATCATTCAGCCCTTGTTAAATTCAGCTTGATTTCCTTACCCTATCTGAATAAAAACCCAGCTAAGAAACAACTTAAGCCTCGTGCGAGTCTGTTGATGGGAAATAAAGTTGTTATTCCATGTGCATTTTCTCCAGCACTAGTATTAAATTATATTCCTATTCCATGTGCATTTTCTCCAGCACTAGTATTAAATTATATTCCTTTCTCAGATGCTCGAGTGGGTTCTGTTTCTTGCTCCAGTTTCTCAGCCACACAGGTATCTCCTGGCCCAGCACATGGGAGAAAAACACCCAGGCTAACCAGGTACTGCTCCCCATGTGAAACCAAACACACAGCTCAAGGTTGCCATTTCACCTCACAGTTAAACTGACAAACCACTCTAAGAAAGCCCTAGATACCTTCTGCCTTCCTCCTTTACTCCCTTCTTCACTCTTCCTCCTGTTTCCATACAGAGATTTATTTTACTGCTTGGAAAGATCCATGAAGTGTTGAATAAATCTTTCCCTCAGCTGACCCTGGGATCAGAATAGCAGCAGAGCCAATACAAGGAAGAACCCACAACTAAGGACATGGAGACATCTGATGACAAGTATCTATTGACATTCATCTATTAAATATCAGCTGAGCTGCAGCACTAAACCACATGGTTCAGCTCTGGTACTTCATTAACCTCTCAGCTGGATACCAGCCTAAGACTTCTCTGATAGTATTTATATCAAGCTTTAGCTGAAAGATCAGGATCTAGCCTGAATTGAGACTGATAAGATAATCAGGATGCTCAATCAATCAGGTTTTTAATATTCTTGGTATTTACATTTCCAACCCTGATGTGATGCCATCAAGCCAGCAAAAACAGCTGCATGTTCCAGAGTGGTGACCATTGGGTCATCAAATCATCCAGGTTCAAGGTTTTTTTTGAAAGACATAATTCCATTAATCACATTTAGAAAACCCAAAGGGTATTAACAGCTGAGAGTGGAGCAGACACCATTTAAATTATCTTTGACTGCAACAGCATTTAAGAATTCAAAAGGACTTAGAAGTCCATCAAGATGCTCTTCAATCTGAAGGCCACATTATCACTAAAGATGTGGCAGCAGGTTGCAAACTGGAGCTAGGAAACAGCAAGTCACCCCTCTGACAAAGCTGGTTGAAGGATCTGCTGGCTCCAGCATACTATAAAATGGCATCTTCTGTGTTCTGACTTAAAATCTTCACTAAAACTTCATGTGATGACTGTAGCTCCTGGTTCCAGCCACTCACCTGAACTGCTGCACCCCAGGCATTTCTCTCAGCAGCACCTCTGCCAGCTGCAGTACCCCCTGGTCACCCACTCTCAACACCAAGGCAGTGCTGCACCAACTCAGCTGGACTCTGCCCATCTCATCATCCTGACCTCTAAAAGAATCTCTTGGGTACATCAGATCATGTTCAGAAATTCAAGTTATTGATGGACTCGAAAGAACATCTCACATCACTCCAACTCTTCCTAAACAGGTACAAGGAAAGGCTTAATATTCTGATGTTAATACTGAAGTGGCACATGCTTTCCTGTAGTGGACTATCATTTAATTACTGCGTAACAGTAAGTCTACATTCAACAATTTTCTTAATTGAGGTCTCTATTTTTTGTTTTCAAAAAGTCACAGCACCTCTTCAGCACTAAAGCAGATTAAGTAGCCAGTCTATGAAAAGATGCAATAATATCAGTAGCTAGTAGATTACTCAGCCAGTGGTAAATCAGCTCTTTCAGATTTCAATAGGGGACACCAGCCACTGCTTCAACACGCAGCCCATTAACTGTTTAACAGCTTCTGTGCCAAGTCTACATGGTATGAGTAGCAACGGGGTGGTCTTGGCACAGAGGACAGGACTGTGTGTAGATCTAAATATTCCACAGTTGCAGCAAGCCAATAGCAGGGTGTGGAAGCAGACAGAGTGGGTCAGGACCTAGGTACACTTTCAAGCCCACTGCTCTATGTCCCTACAAATCCTTCACTGAGCCTCCCCCAACTCTTAAGCTTTGAGAAAATAAGAATCTGTAGCTCTTTTGAGAGCTGCAGTGATGCTGTAAATTGTAATGGGTTGACAACTGCTCAGCTACTGCAAATGATGTTTGCTTTTAAGAGGACCAAACTTCACAATCTCTCCAAACTCCTTACAAAATATTTTCCTTTTCCATGTGTAGCTTATGAAATTTTTCCTTCTGGGCATCTGAAGGGTTAGACCAGGAGTCAGGGTACACTCAAGGCTTCTGCACTCTGCTCTGTGAATAACATTAGTACAGGCTTCATCTCACAATCTACTCTCCTCAATTCCATGCTGTTCCTGCACCACTGCAGGCAACACTACCTCCCAACTCAGGTCCTTGGCAATGTTGACCTTCACATGGAAAGCTGACAGCAAGGAGGATGTTACATGCCTTGCAATAGAAAATGTTTGTCTCAGTATTCTGGAAACAAACATCATCCTTTTGAATTTGATGACAGAAGGGATTGGGAATAGAAACAAACCCTGAAGTTCCCACATTTCACTCATGGGGCAGCTGCTCCTCATGCCAAAGCCAAGCCAATTATTAAACATCTTAAGCCAAAATGCTGTGTGCAGTTTGACAAAGCAGTTTTCTGATTGCAGCACAAACAGGTCTTTTGTAGATTAATTTTCTTACAGAGCTAGTCTGCAGATAAACCACCACTGCCTAAGAAAAATTTAGTTAGGTACAATAGATTTCCATTGATCTTTTTAGTCAGAAGAACTAGTAGAGAACAGTGCTCAAAGTAATATATTTCAGATAAAGCCATTTTTATTTTTAAGCCATTAAAGGAAGTACCATTAACACAAAAGCAAAACCGAGGCAACATCTTTATTTCCTGTCTTCAAGTACATCATCTATTTGGGTGAGGTTTGTTATTTTAAATCATTTAAATAACCCCTAAAGAATTACCTTCCTATCTTTTTTAAAAGTGAGGATTTGTGTTTGGATGAAGAGAAACTATGAACATTTAGTCTAACAGATCTCAAAGCCAATTTAACAAAGAGGGTTGTTAATAAACATTTAGCAAAATGAGGCCATTTGGACAGCTAACATCACCAATACTAGACTCTGGTCTTTTCAGAGATTGAAAAAATTGAATAATTTTTTACCTGGTAGGCAAAAAAAATCAGTCCACACACTTGTACAAGACACTGTGTCTGTCGTCATCATCTCCCCCCTATTTCCACCATCAGCTCTTCAACAGATATTTACTTATTATGTAAACTAATATTACTACAGAAATAGCAATTACTGAAGGCATTTGGCTGATTGCAGTAACTCACAGTAAGACTCTGACTCTTAAATATACCAAAAATAAAAAAAATAAAAAATCAGGTTAAATTTAGAACCAGAACCATAGTGATCCTCTGAAAGAAAACCAGATAGTAGAAATTTAGGTATTAGGGCATAAGCTGATCACCTGGGATGTTATAGGAAGGAATTCTTCCCTCCTCACATGTATTTTTCTGTGGGAAACTGCCCAGCTGGCCAAGCACATGAAGAGGCAACTGTCTTCCTTCTCTCCTCTTACCCCTCCCACCACCCCATCATTAGCTGTCTGCTACTCCTGAGGCTTGGCTATCTGATGGGAACAGAGCAGTTGTGCTGTCCCTCCCATTTCTGCCTCCTTCCAGCCACAGCACTGAAGCCCCCAGAAGGAACTGTTGTTGGTTTGGTTTGTTTTGGTTGGGTTGGTTTTGGTGTTTTGTTTGGGGTTGGTTTGTTTTTGTGGGTTTTGTCATCATCTTTGTCAGGCTTTGTGTGTGTGTGTGTGTGTGTGTGTGTGTGAGGGAGTTTATTATTATTTTTCTGTTTTGTCATTTGGTGTGGGTTTTTTTTATTGTGAACCATTCCATGCCTATTAAACAAGTCCAGTTACCACTAGTGCCATATGCACATCAAGCTCAGGTCAGAGTATAACCTACTGTAGCCTTTTATTAGTAAATACAAGCAAGATGGTTGTCTGGGAAAACTGACATATAAACTCATTCCAAGTGTTTTCTCCTGCAATGGTTTTAGTTACTGCTTATGGGGAACAGGTCTTGTGGAAAACACAAAGCAGCATGGAATTGGCCCAATCTGTTCTTTCTTTCCTGCTCCTTTTGCCTCACTGTCTCAAGCACTGTTTTTCCAACAGCTATACTCCCACATACCAAGTCCCTACAGAATAAGGTGTCTGAAGGAATTTTCTCTTCACAATTCTAACAAGGCCAATATGAATATTTGAATATCTTGGCAAAAAGCATTCCAGTTTTCCCTCTGTACAATCATCCTCTCACACACTCATAATATGCACATGTGAAATTTACTAGCTTAAGTACATGTTTCAGAGCAGTAAGAAAAATTACAACTTAAGAGGTTTTGGTTGCAATTCCTCAAATGAGAAATCTTCATTAAGAAAAACCAAACTTGGATTGCATTGAAGGAAAAAAACTGGTTTGCTCTAGACCCAGACAGTAGTTTCTAAATTATATTCTATACATACTGTATCAGGTTTCCTCAGCTAAACACCATCACATTGTTTTCATCCATGTAAAAAAAAGAAGTTATCTGCTCCCAGCACAGGAGTTGGCACATACACTGGAAGATCAAAAGCTGCTTTTAGCACAACATCAGGCTGAATTTGTCAGATTAATATGCTTGTTACAGTTCTTCATTTTAAAGATAATAACACTTTATGGAAGGCTCCTCAAAGTGTCATCCTATAGGTGCTCAACACTAGATGAAATACTTTCAAGTGAACTCTAGTATTTAATGTTTGAACACCTCGCTGCTTTAACAGCCACAGGGCATTTCAAAATAGTCATATAACAAACACTACTACTGCAGGTTACTCTAATCCCTTGCAAGTGAATGAGTAAATTCTTGTCCATCTATCATATAATGACACAGCTCTGCAGTTACTGCCAAAAAAGTACTGTAAATCATAACAACATCTAAGAATAAGGAAATCTGTTCTAGGAAGTCAGAAGGGTTCAAATATTTTTTCCTCTATCACTATAAAACAGTAAGAACAGATAAACCTTTGTTTACAAGCCATTAGCACAAAATCAAAGACATTTTTATTTCTACCTTAAGATTTAAGACAAGTCCCGATGGACAATTTAAATGCACTTTCATGTAGCTCTAGCTGTTCACCTCTGTCAGCAGAGCAGAGGCAAAATCTCTTAAGTTTCAGAACTCTGAATTAGTCACTTACATGCCTCTCACTTCCAAATAGGTGGAACAGGTACAAGCAAGTTTAGAGCCTAAGTTCTCCTCCTCCCTTACCCCCCAAAGTGGTCGCTTTTGTTGGCTTTATTTTACCACCACCATACCTCCCAAAAAATATCTTTGTCTTTCTGTCCCAAGTGCTGCACTGTGCCCTTCTACAGCAGCCCTTTTACTCATGGATAAGATTGCTTTTGAATTTGGGAGAGGGGAGAAAGAAACAATCCAGGATGAATATTCCATTCAGTGAAAGCTGAAGGAGAACAGAATAAATTCAGAATAAATAATATCTACTTCAGAAACATGATTTCTAAGAGTTTGACTGCAGTTTATGTACACCAGGTTTACACAATGTATGGTCCTCCCACACCTCCCTGAGGAAGCAGGTAGGAAATGCACAATTATCTCTGTGCGAGCAGCAAGAAGTTTAACAATCCTGTGTACACACGAGTCTTGCATGTTAAGCCATGATCATTATGTACTGACAAACTAGTCCTACATGTCCTGTCTGCTAAAAAAAAAGTTGGAGGAGGTCAGAGATTAGATTTATTCCCTCTAAAAAAGAACTTTCTGCAATCCAGGTAGAAGAGCCAAACATGCTTAACCAGACTTCCAAGCACAAGACAATCTATTGAGTCATCTCCTTGGTCAGAAGACTTTCACATAAGTTACCTGCCTGTCTCTAAAATATTTTGTATGGAGCATTTTGTAGCACAGTAACTCTCAATAATGCTGAATTAAAAACAGAGGAAGACCAGTCTTTTAGACAGTGCTGTCCTGCAGCTCCTCAGCAACTGTATGCCCAGAGCTCCTAAAAAAAATTAGCTGAATTTCTTGTAACACAAATGGCTTACTGGGCCAGCATAAGGGGTGTGGGTGATTAGGAGTGCAAGGGAAAATTAAACCTCGTTATTGGCACAATAAGGATTTCAGGAAAAGCTGTATCCCTACCTTTGTCCTGTAGCTAAAGGTTATCTAGTTGCACCCTGCATACCACCTCTGCTATCAAAGCAGCAGAGCAGCCTGAAGAGCCACACACAGGCAAGTGCCCCTGGTAGCTGCCTGCCCAGGCAGACCTTCTGCACCAGGAACATCGCTTCCTGGAACTCTGCTTTTAAGTAATAACCAGAGCCACTGATTCACTTAAGATTTAATGAGATTACAGCTTGAGGTGATTTGACTGGAGACCATAAAGTTTTAGGAGCCCATCTGCTCTGCAAAACTAACCTCTGGCACACAAGCCCCGGGTAGGAGCTGACCTTTGAGAGCTGCAGTGGAGTGCAGGCAGGAATCAAGTCCTAATAGCAGTTGTGGTGGGCAGACAGACCAAACAAAACAGGAGATTTGCACTTGCAGGCCAAGGGGAGTTGCCATATGCAGCAGCACTCAAGGGGGATCTCCAACAATCAGCAGGTTTTTCCTTAAGAAAAGGCCACCCTCCTTAGGGTGCTTCCCCCACCATTATCACACCATTCCCAGGGCAATCAAACTGTACCCGCAATGGTGGCAAAATGGCCCTTACTGGAAAAACCTGATGTGGCATCCACTTGGTATATTCAACAAAAATCCGTGGCAAATTACTCTTTAAGTGTCCAAAAAAAAACAACAACAAAGGGACTTTACCACCGCTTTCCATCTCACTTTACACTTCTATTCCCCAACACCAAGCACATGCATTTTGAAGAACCAAATGGTTTTTTTTCTTATTTTTCCCCAATATCAGATCAAACACAGCCTTTTTCTTCCAATAAAGAATGAAATACTGATTTGGAGAGAGTGAGGGCAGAAGGGAAAAAAGCTACTGTTTTTTACTTTTTATAGACCTGTAAAAAAAAAAAATAAAAGCACCATTTCAACATGTCTGCAGTTAAAATACTTAAGGTCTAGATGTAAGTGCTGGACAAATAGTCATATTTTGTTCTTCTACATGTGACCTTGTTAGCTGCAGAACAGTCAGCCTCACTGGACAGCTGTGTTTTGTAGCATCAAAAAAAGTGAAATGCTGTTATTTTTCCTTCCCCTTGCAGGCTGAGATGTTTTGTTGTTTTGTTCCCACTTCGGTAACAGGCCCCAGTATGCAAGTTACATCTGGAAACAGACAAAAGCCAACTGCCCAGCAGTATTGGAAAATTAAAACACTGGGTCAGACTCAAACGGACTAGAAAGCCAAGGGTCAAAGCAGCATTAAATCATTAGTTTCCCAGCTGCCACCAAGGCATGGAGTTGACCTTTGATTTTGTACGAAGTGGTCCAAGCAATTTTCTGGTGGCAATGTGGGCAATCTGGCAGAGTGGAATATTCTCCTTGAAGGGGTGGGTAGGAGGAAAGGAGGAGTTTAAGGTTTTATAGGCAGAGATTAAACTAACTCTTCAGGCTCTCCAGACCAAAGTTTGTGCTGCAAAGCTTTAAGTGCAAATAAATATGAAATTATCAAAACTTTTAAAGCAAAGACACTGGAGCATTTGAANTTTCTTGTAACACAAATGGCTTACTGGGCCAGCATAAGGGGTGTGGGTGATTAGGAGTGCAAGGGAAAATTAAACCTCGTTATTGGCACAATAAGGATTTCAGGAAAAGCTGTATCCCTACCTTTGTCCTGTAGCTAAAGGTTATCTAGTTGCACCCTGCATACCACCTCTGCTATCAAAGCAGCAGAGCAGCCTGAAGAGCCACACACAGGCAAGTGCCCCTGGTAGCTGCCTGCCCAGGCAGACCTTCTGCACCAGGAACATCGCTTCCTGGAACTCTGCTTTTAAGTAATAACCAGAGCCACTGATTCACTTAAGATTTAATGAGATTACAGCTTGAGGTGATTTGACTGGAGACCATAAAGTTTTAGGAGCCCATCTGCTCTGCAAAACTAACCTCTGGCACACAAGCCCCGGGTAGGAGCTGACCTTTGAGAGCTGCAGTGGAGTGCAGGCAGGAATCAAGTCCTAATAGCAGTTGTGGTGGGCAGACAGACCAAACAAAACAGGAGATTTGCACTTGCAGGCCAAGGGGAGTTGCCATATGCAGCAGCACTCAAGGGGGATCTCCAACAATCAGCAGGTTTTTCCTTAAGAAAAGGCCACCCTCCTTAGGGTGCTTCCCCCACCATTATCACACCATTCCCAGGGCAATCAAACTGTACCCGCAATGGTGGCAAAATGGCCCTTACTGGAAAAACCTGATGTGGCATCCACTTGGTATATTCAACAAAAATCCGTGGCAAATTACTCTTTAAGTGTCCAAAAAAAAACAACAACAAAGGGACTTTACCACCGCTTTCCATCTCACTTTACACTTCTATTCCCCAACACCAAGCACATGCATTTTGAAGAACCAAATGGTTTTTTTTCTTATTTTTCCCCAATATCAGATCAAACACAGCCTTTTTCTTCCAATAAAGAATGAAATACTGATTTGGAGAGAGTGAGGGCAGAAGGGAAAAAAGCTACTGTTTTTTACTTTTTATAGACCTGTAAAAAAAAAAAAATAAAAGCACCATTTCAACATGTCTGCAGTTAAAATACTTAAGGTCTAGATGTAAGTGCTGGACAAATAGTCATATTTTGTTCTTCTACATGTGACCTTGTTAGCTGCAGAACAGTCAGCCTCACTGGACAGCTGTGTTTTGTAGCATCAAAAAAAGTGAAATGCTGTTATTTTTCCTTCCCCTTGCAGGCTGAGATGTTTTGTTGTTTTGTTCCCACTTCGGNAAAAAAAAAAAAATAAAAGCACCATTTCAACATGTCTGCAGTTAAAATACTTAAGGTCTAGATGTAAGTGCTGGACAAATAGTCATATTTTGTTCTTCTACATGTGACCTTGTTAGCTGCAGAACAGTCAGCCTCACTGGACAGCTGTGTTTTGTAGCATCAAAAAAAGTGAAATGCTGTTATTTTTCCTTCCCCTTGCAGGCTGAGATGTTTTGTTGTTTTGTTCCCACTTCGGTAACAGGCCCCAGTATGCAAGTTACATCTGGAAACAGACAAAAGCCAACTGCCCAGCAGTATTGGAAAATTAAAACACTGGGTCAGACTCAAACGGACTAGAAAGCCAAGGGTCAAAGCAGCATTAAATCATTAGTTTCCCAGCTGCCACCAAGGCATGGAGTTGACCTTTGATTTTGTACGAAGTGGTCCAAGCAATTTTCTGGTGGCAATGTGGGCAATCTGGCAGAGTGGAATATTCTCCTTGAAGGGGTGGGTAGGAGGAAAGGAGGAGTTTAAGGTTTTATAGGCAGAGATTAAACTAACTCTTCAGGCTCTCCAGACCAAAGTTTGTGCTGCAAAGCTTTAAGTGCAAATAAATATGAAATTATCAAAACTTTTAAAGCAAAGACACTGGAGCATTTGAATTAATTAGCTTTTATACATCTAGCAGGGAGAGCTAGTAGAAATTAATATAATTAATGCACTTTAGAGAATACTAGAATACTGCATTTCTCACCTGCAATGATTTAAGCTTTCAGAAATTACTGTTGAAACCAATTTACTTAGTTCCTTATTTTTAAAACAACCCACCTGAAATAGATCTCATGATTCCTCACCCTGAGAAGGACCTGAACACTGCATTTAGTCTATTTCTACCCCATTAATGATCTTTTTTTACATAGTTGAGGTACCAAAGACAGTGAGCTGAGGTAAAGTTTCTTTGCTGAGGTAAAGTTGCTTCCATGAACTTAAAACTCATCTGCTACCTGGTAAAAGTTCCTGGCTGGTCCTTTCAAGCTGCCCTTCTGAACTGCATGTCTGTTGCACGTACCAAGTTCTGGTCTGGCTGCTTCCAAGTTCCTAGAAAGGGTTTGGTTTTACAGCTGCTTGGCAAAGACAGGAACAGGTATCAAAAGGGCTCCCTTCCAGCCAAGGTACATTTGAAGGGCACGTTGAATCCTCCATTAGCAGCTGAGCACACACATGCAAGAGCTGTTTGCATGCCGTCAGATATTATAGAAATATACATAGAAATCTCTATTTTTTAGCAATTTCAATCTATTTGTGTAGTCTAAAAAAAGGGCACCCCACCCACACTTTATTGTAAGGGCAATAAAAAAAAAAATTAAAGATGTTTTCCTTTGTGTGGTAGGGAGCAGCAAGTTGTCCAGACAGAAGGTGAAGTGCCCCCTCCACACCACATGCCAGTGCTCAGGATTAGCCACTACCAGCTTTTCACGTGTAAATCAGGTGAAGTCTTCACATGACAAAGTCACAGCAGTAGCTTCAGGCATGGTCTGAATCTCATGTCCACAACTCAGGGGGAAGGAATATTTCAGAAAGCTGCAACTAGACATTGACAATACCTCCCTGTGCAGATCCATGCGGATTTTTTCTTAAATGCACTGTTTTCACTAGCACCCTTAACACAAAGGGGTGTTATGCAGAACAACCTTTCTTGCCACACCCTTTCTTTCTAGGAAGGGTTCAAGATCACCCAGCCAGTATAAATCTAACACTCTGAGCAGACTCTTACATACAGGGTACAGAGCCAACCACAAGAAGCAAGGCTTCTCCCTGAAAAAAAATAACATTTTAATGCTCAAACCAGCCTGCTTTAGCAGCAAGTACTATCAAAAGAGAATACCGAAAGACCACTGTGATAGCTTCTTTGGGGAAGCAACTAAAGCTCACCCAGCTCACAAATTAAGAGATGCAGATAGGCAGTTATTTTCATTCTGAAGATTCCAAGTGCAGGTAACACTGGAGCAAAGCAAGTAACCAGAAGTCTATTACAGAGACTTCAGAGAAACTTCCATTCAGAAAAAAACCCTAACATTTTATTATATATTCTGAGAATATATAATTTTATATATAATTTTATATATACTTTTATGTTCTATTTTATTAATATTCTGAGAAAGGTGCAAGATACACAGAGCTAGAAAGATCCTTGTTAAAAATGAAATGTGCAGAATGTCTTGGTTAAAAGAAAAAGAACAAAAACAAACTAAAAACCTACCAAAACAACCCACAACAGTGCTTCTGCCACAGAAACTTGCAAAACCCAGCTATTTGGAAACCTACTAAAAAGATAGTTGTGTTTATTGCTTGAACAAGAAACAAACAGCTGATGTTGTAGAGCTCTTCAGTGGTCAGGTATCCTCTCTGGGCCATAACCAGCAGCAAGTGCTGGACCAACACTACTGGTATTCATTTACTCTTCAACACAACATGGTATGGAAGTACAAGATGGGAATCATCGAGGTGACTGACTAGCCCAGATCTGGCCACTGCCTTATTCTGGTTGCCCCATGAAAGTGAAAATACCTTCTCTGCTTATACTAAAGAAATGCACTTCCATTCTCATCCCTTTAAATGGACTAGAGCCAGGACTTCCAAGATCACACAGCCACCCTAAAGCCAGAAGCCATGCACAAGGAGCTCCTAGAGAATCACTGATACAGTGACTTTTGCAAGCCTGCAGTCTCAATGAAAACACATTTTTATCTGCACACAGATAAGTTCTAGAAGTAAACAGGTCTTTTTTTTTTATTAAATAGGGTAATAATCATCAATACCACCAAGAAAACATGAAAATGGTAGAAAATTATGCAGTTATCCTCCTCCACACCCCAGCTGAAGGGGCCCCCATGGTATCACCTAATGACAGTAAGGGATCTTGTAGCATTCTATAGTGAATGTCAGAGAAGGAAGACCAGGTTCAGCCAAGAGCCCCCCATTTGTGACTGCATGTTCCTCATCTTTGCTAGTGTCTCTTATCACTAGGGCCAGATGCTAGGGGAGGTGGTAGAGAGCACGCAAGGCAGCAGAAGCTAGCAACAATAGCCTAGATGCCTGGGTGTGGTGGCCAACAGCAGCTAAAAAATTACTTAATGCAAAGTCTTGGGTGCAGCTGAAAGCACAGCCACTCCACAGTCCCTTCTGAGAAGCAGGAAAGATCTATGGCTTCCCTTGCCTCCCCCCAAACCTCCTCTGCATCGTGCCACAATTACCATCCTGAACCCTCCTACAGAGCAGGTTGGTTTATTTTCTCAGTGACCCCAAACAGGCAACCTGTCCACTTCCATATCCAGAGGTGTTCTTGGCAATTCCTCCAAAATCAGTGGTTAATAAAAAGATAAAAATGTTCACTGTTTTACCAAGAAAGGGCTATTGTCTCAATCTCAGGCTCTAAGCACTTAGTGGACTGGCTTTATTTGTAGACAGCTCTGTCACTCCACGGGACTACAAATTTCACTAGAAGTAGAGCTTCCAATCTGTTTGCTTCTCATAGGCACATTCAGTACTTTCCACCTTATGGTCTGCTTCTAGATTTATCATTTCTGCTACTCAGAAATTTGCATTCAGATCTGTCACAGGGCTCAGATCTCCTTTTGGGGTTCCCAAGCCTAAACTGAGGTGCAAAGATGAATGCCCAGGTAGCCCAGAGTAGCAGAAGGTGCTGCTCCTGGGATGTTTCTTTGACCTGAGTAGACCATGAACCTAGAACATCTTACAAGACAGGATCACCAGGAGGTATAAGAAAAACAAGGGTGAAGAGTGAAAGACTACCTTTGCTGAAAGAGGTTCTATGAGAAGAGGAAACAGCCCTTTGCTTTCTTCCCATTGGTTTCCTTCAGCTCAACTGAGAGTTAAACTCAGAGCTGCCACTAACATCTTAAAAAAAAAGCAAGCACAAGCTGCAGCAGCCTTCTCAAAGCCTTATCATGCTTGGACACAGTGGGTCAGAACAACTAACTTAAGCATAAATGAAATTTGAGGTCTAGAGACATCTGCTTCTGGGACGTTTGGTTCAGCTGCCAACCACAGGCAGTAGAGGAATACAGAAACCATTGGGTTATTTGAACAGAACAAGTATTCCTTTCTGCTACTGATATAATCTGGGACTGGCTGGCAGCAGACCCTTGTACCTTTAAGTCAACAGCTCCCTTAAAGGCATAACAAAAGATGTTGTCAGTAAAGACAAACATGGAGTTTTCTCTACTCAGAGGTACTCTGTATGATCTCATACTTTCCTCTGCTGGAATAAAAAAATAAGGGGAAATAAAGAGTCACATGCAGTATTCTTGACACTGCCTTACCTATGATAGAAATACTGCAGATCGAGAAGATTAATATAGTGCTCTAATCTGGTAGATCAGTAGCTGAAAGTCTCAGCTAGGTAAAGCTTTAAATGTGACCTTTATAAGCAAAGCTGATCTTGCAGGAAGTTGCATGTTCAAAACAGTAACTCCAGTGAAACAGAGGCACTCTAGATGCTTGAGATCTGGAGCTAATACATACCAGAAAGGGATTTATTTTCTTGGGAGAAGGGAGGAGACAAAAAGGAAAAAAGCCTACTAAGAATGTTAACAGCAGACATTATATCTAATTTCTTTGCATTCCTTCTCCCCTCCTTTTCCTCTCATTTTTAAAAAACAGGAGCAAACTTGCAAGTTAAGGATTCTGATCAATGCAACATGTTAGGAAAAGAGAGCATGAGGTCAAGAGGAAATGATTAATCCTGTGCAGAAGACTGGCAGGATGGGTCCTGGAATGGCTTACCAGAACAATGCCCCCACTAATAGGCAGGTCAAAAGACCCTTACAGTGAACAGAAGCCTCAGTTACACTGTACATTAATATTCTCCCCTTAACCCAAAGTTACATTTGTTCATTAAAGCCAGATTCAATAAACAAGTGTTGAATTAGAAGACAGGTGAAAAGTTGTTGTGCCAGACAAGCAGCAAATCTGAAAGATAAAGGATTACAACTTCACTCTGGAAGTGTTACGAGCTCCATTCTAAGATGGTTATTTGCAAAAGACTTCAGTAAACTGAGGAAGGAAGGGAAACCCACTATCACAGATTTCAGTTGTAACACTGACTTTTTGTTCTGCTCATGCAGGGGTCCAGTGTCTATTCTTGATAAAGACTTTTTCTGTTAGTGGAATAGTGTGCTGAAGCAAAAAGAGCAAGGAAATCCACTGCAGGCAATATTTTGGACCAGAAGACACATGTGGTTCAATGTTTACTGTATGAGGACGCTTTTTTAGTTTTGTTCTTTCACAGCATCCAACAGATGCAATGCAATCCTGAGAGATTCTCAGTTTCAGGCAATTATCCCAATCCTACACCATTTCTCCCTCCAGATTAGTCAGCATTACACTGTGGATGCAGCCAGGGGACATGAGCTCTACTTTCAGAAAGATTACTTCAAACATTTATCAATTCCATCATGCACCATGAAGTACCACCTCACAGCTTTGTTTGCAAATCCATGGCAGGGGGTTTCACAATTGCTGACCCAAGCAAACCCTCCTATTAAACAGCCACTATCCCATTAGAATCTCCCCAGTTTAGCCAACTCCCTCACTAGCATCACCCCCTTGCAATGCCAGCAGGAGAACTAATCTGACTGAACCATTAATTTGGCCATAAGCGGTAAATAATAGAGCTGACAAATCAACCCAGTGCCCCAACACTGCTTGTTGTACCCATGGTGGGGAAGCCACGGGAACACTACTACAGGTGTAAAAGCACAATTGTTGGGAAGAGGCAGCTGGAGAGGAGCGAGAGGGGCCGGCCCGCCCCTCCTCCCAGCGGCAGCGTGTGCACTTCAGGCGCTGGGGCCACTGCAGAGCCATGGCCTGAAGAAGCGAAGCGGTGGGGAGGGAGGGAACGCCCTCCGGCAGCATCGCCGATCGCCTTTGTATCGGCAAACAGCCTCCATTTTGAGGAGCCGGAGGCGTTCGGGGCACTCCGGAGGGGCCAAACGGCAGCTTCCAAGGGCTAAAAGCGGCAGATGGGTGTTGGAGCTTTCCGACCTGGGCTATCAACGCCCATGGGGTGCCGCTGCTGTGTGCCGTCAGCATTTGCCCCTCAGGCCAAGCTCTACTAACTGGCTCCAGTGACCTAGCCACTGAGTCCCCATCCCACCCCACTGGGCAGCGCAGGAGGGCTGCACACAGAGGCCAAGTTCAGAATTTGGGAAGCAAGACCAATCCTCATGGCATGAAAAG